>PVKM010042925.1:0-12672 GCA_004027735.1 Carollia perspicillata
GTTGAAAGCATCTAAGCAGGGCTGTGACGTGGTCAGATCCTGGTTTTAGAAAGAAAGCCCTGGCATCTAAAGCAGTATTTTGCATATAGTGGGTGCTCAGGAAACATTTGATGGAGGACTAATAGATGGATGGAGGAATTAAAAAAATGAAAGAACAACGTCAAGGAAATTGCCTCCTAGTGTAAGCACTGAAATATTCGCACGTGAAATTCAAACTCCTCTGGAGTTGTGTAAACGTGTATGCTCACATGCTTATTTCAGCCCACTGTGGAGCAACCTTGGACTCAGGTAGAGACTGTTAGCACTGTGAGAGTCCCTGATGAGGCGCCATTCCGGTCCGACCCCTCCACCCCAGAAGCTGAGGCCCAGAGCGGGAAGCAGCTTGTTGAAGTGATTTGTCTCATGACCTAGCAACAAGTTTGGCTGCTGCCGAAACTGAATACAACCCTTGGATCTACTGGCCTGTCTGAGAGTCTGATTTGATCAGGCACTCCATTCAGGGACCCTGCCCTGCACGCACGGAGTGTGCCCTCCTTTCCGCCTCCATGCCTTGCCTCTGCGTGTGTGCCCCAGGCTAGAACGCCTCCTCTGTGTTCTTTCCCCAAACCATCCCTCCGTCAGGACTCGTTTCCTGCAGGAGCCTCCCCGGGCTCCCCCAGCACGGAGTGATTTTCTCTTCCACTCACAGGAGTTCTTGAGTATTGATTATGTGCCAAGAACTGTGCTCAACAGTTTACATTCTTCATTACACTTCACACTTGCAATGGCCCTATGAAATGCGGGCCATGATTATCTCCCATTTACAGAAAAGGAAACCGAGGCACCATCAACGTAATAAAATCTAATAATGCTCCAGAAAGTGGACTTTTCACGGGTCACCTGCATTGTCCACACAACCACTCGGTTGTTAAGTTGGCACCCTTGCGATAATCGCCACGTGACTGGTAAGAAGACTGAGGCTCAGAGAGGTGAATTTGCCCAAGTCCTTGCAGAGATGAGGGTCTGGTTCCAGAATCAAACCCAGTATTCTGTTTCTAGAGCCCCAGTGACTTCCCGGTGAGGGTGAGGATTGCCCGGCCCTGCCCTCCTGCCCCGCACACCAGCACAGGGAGTGTCAGGGTGCCAGCTGACTGGAAAGGCCACCCTCGTCCCTGCAGTAGAGAGTCTTCCCTCACCCGACCGACCATTTGTCCATCCAGACCACTCGCCTAGCTCTTCCCTTCGTTATGAGGCAGCACGTTTGTTCCCCAGTTTTCGTTTTCTAACTGATCAGAAGTGCCTCCGGGCAGATGGCATGCCTTTGAGATCTCAGTATCTCTCTGTTTTCCAGCCCCAGAGTGCTCATGCATTACTGATTCATTGATTAATGAGGCACCTCAGTGATGGAAATAATCGTACCTTTCTCGAATCCAGAGAGGTTTGCGGAAGGCAGCAAACCAAAGTTGCACTGAACACTCCATTTGCTTTTAAATACAGTATAAAGTCGACCCCAGCAGAAGAATGTTAATCTTATTGTTATATGCTCAGTTAAAAAAATAATTTTAAATTTATAATTTTATATTTAAATTTCTCTTGAAGGTAGGTTGCCTTCTCTGAATGCCACACTGGTTCCTAGAACGCCAGCAAGTAGTTGCTCTATAAATACTGCTAATCAATTGGTCCATAAAAACACATTAGATTTTAACACCGAGGGATAGTTTTGTTAGGGTTTTGTCCCCTAGGCTCTGGTAATTGCAGCCAAAATTCCACTGATTTTATGCTGGGCCTCGTCTCTTCATGTGAGTTTCCTCCCTCACCAGCATAAGGACCTGTTCCCTGAGAACAGACTGTAAAGTTTTCAAACAGCTTTCTACGAGAAAAGATATCATTATTTTTTACAGCCAGCCTTTATTTTCCCAGCTCTAACACGAGGAGGTTAAATGTTTCCTGTAGGTTTTCTTCTCCCAGGGCCTGTTTTAATCCATTGTGCTGTCGTCCCCTACTGGTGACAAAGGACAGGTGACTTGCTCTGTAAGGTTAAGATTGGGAGCTTCCTGCCTTGAAAACATCCTGATAACTTCGCAGCTAAGAATGTTTTGTTCTCACTAGTAAATCTGCCAACCGGGGGTAGACGTGTTTTACTCATCCACATAAAAAAAATTCCCCAAACTTTCCAGGACTAACTGTACAACAGTTTCATTTTATCACAATCATATCCTACAGTCTTATTCTCTCAGCTGCTCCTGCGGAATTCTGTTTTGTTCATCTTTGTTTCCTCTGCACAGAGCACAGGTTTTGAAAAATAGTAAGTACTCAATAGCAGTTTGTTAAATACATATATATATATATATATATGAAAGCGTGAATAAAAGAGGGGGAGAAAGGAAGGGCAGACATCTTTCTTTCTTTCTCTCTCTCTCTCTTTCTTTCATCCTCAACCAAGGATATGTTTATAGATTGTAGAGAGAGAGGAGGGGAAAGAGAGAGGCAAACCTCAATGGAAGAGAGCAATATCAATTGGTTGCCTTCCATTCACACTCAACCAAGGATGGAACTTGCAACTTGGGTACGTGCCCTGACCAGGAATCAAACCCACAGCCCTCTGGCATATGGGACGACGCTCCAACCAACTGACCCACCCAGCCGGAGCAGTACAAACACTTCCTACAAGGCCCTCTGCTCGTGATGAGCTACAGAGAGCCACATTTGGTTTACAGAACCATTTAGTCATCAACAAGTGCTTCGAAACTTTCATCAACAGATTCTCAAATCCGGGTAAAAACCTTTTTCCTTTCTCCCTTTCTCCTGCAGCTGAGCAGATAAAAAAAAAATCTTGGTGTTGTTTAAATTGTGGTCATTAGGCTCTCAGCCACACGGGCTGTGCTTGTCATTTTTCTCCTTGAGGTTCTCAGTAATTGCAGAGCAGCTGAGATCTTTTCTCTTTTCTGGAAGGCACAGGCAAGGAGATGAGCCCTGCACAGCTGCGTACTGGCAGGTCAGGTTGCCCGGCGTGACCCCCCTTTCTATTAGGGCAGCGCCTGCGGTGCGTAGCCCGGCGATGGCGGTGGCGTGCCCTGACTCCTCCTGGTCCCCTGGCAGCCACAGCTCTGGCGTAAAACCCAAGATCAGCCAGTTGAACCCTCTCACCCTGGACTTGGACTCCTGACGGGATGGTGGAAAAGTGAACAGTCATTAAAATTACTTATACCAGCAGCTGTTGTGGGGGCAGAGGGGTGTCTCTGACTACAGTGGCCACGTCTGCACCAGGAGGCTGGGTCCCAGCCACAGCCCCTCTGGACGACAGGGGCAGGGGCTCTGGCTTCTTGGCCTTCTGGAGCTGTCTTGGTTCAAGCATCTGTTTCAAGTGTGGTCCTGTGGACTTTCTGGAAATTCTGTGAGCCTTCACAGTCCTCCAATCAATTCCTCTTCTGACTCAAGAAAACCAGTCAGTTTATTTGCATCTGAAAAAAAAATTAGCTAGTACAATAGCAAGCAAAGGGAAAAGAGAAGGAAAGAGAGAGGGAGAGAAGTGAAAAAAAAGGACGGAAGAAAGGAGAAGGAGGAGGGAGGCAGTGCGGGAGGGAAGATGGGGGAAGGTGCGGGCGGGGAGTCATCTTCTGGTTGGCAAATGGGTGCCTAGCGTATGCTCAGTGCATAGTGAGCACTCTGAATGAAAAAAAAAAGGCCCACTCTAAAACATTAATGTAGTACAAACTTGTTTGGTAGCCTTCTTACCTGATCCCTATTTCAGTTCTAGGGGTCCCTTAGGGCAGGGGTCCCCAACCTCCAGGCCACAGACCTGTGCTGTCTGTGGCCTGTTAGGAACCAGGCTGCACAGCAGGAGGTGAGCTTGAATGTCATGTGCTTGAATCATCCCGAAGCTATCCCCTGCCCCCCGTGCATGGAAAAATTGTCTTCTATGAAACTGGTCCCTGGTGCCAAAATGGCTGGGGACCACTGCCTTAGGGGTCGGGTAAACTCAAATTACCTATTAACTATTTCTTGCTACTCAATGTGTGGTCCACAGCCTGGCAGGAACCACCTGGGAACTTGAAGTGCAGCATCTCAGGCCCTCCCCAGACGCACTGAACCTGCAGCTGCACTTGAACAGGCCCCCAGTGATCCCACGGCACGGTACAGTCTGAGACGCACAGGTCTGAGGTCATGGTTGAGTTACCTTCTCAAGTCTCAGGTTTTTCACCTGCGTAATGAGAATAACAACCATGAGAGCTGACCTATGTATAGGGTGGAAGCATATGAAATTTTCACTATGTCACCATTTTGACCTATAGGAATAACAATTCCATATGGTTCAACCTAATACTTATTCTTAGGATTAAATGAAATTTTCCATAGAAAGTGTTTACCATGGTGCCTGGCACAAGGTAAGATCAATAAATCGGTCTCTAGCCTAAGTTCTAGCATAATTTCTCCAACTTTAGTTTCACATGCTCACAACATGGGCAGTAACCTCTGATAATGCTTCGACAGAGGGGACAAGGTACATGGTTCATTGATGTAGAGAGAACACAAAAGATTGTTTCGATTCCACGTCATTTCTCACGCACCCGCTCTGTGCCGGTCACTCTCCCAGAGGCGAGGGTTACTTACACCGGCTCTATGGTCCACTCCCACCGCTCTCCTGCTCTGTCCTGGATCTCACGGCCATTCTTTCAAACATTCTTAGGCTCCTTGGTCCACAGGATTCCGGCCAGGTTCAGACAGTGAGAGGCACTCGGAGGGCATAGGCTGGGGAGAAGCCAGGGTGCTGCTCCCTTTTTCTCAGCTCCAGGAAGCACCTCTAGCCCTCGCGGCATCTCCTCTGTGGTCCCACCTCCCGCTGAGCACCCATCCATCGGTGGCAGGCAGCCCCTGCTACAGCCCGTACCTGAGGAGGCGGGCCACGTGGCCCTGCAGATAGCCCCTCCTCCTAGGTTCCCGCTCCCACCATGCAGCTCCGGTCCCAGACGCTGGTGATGCCGTCTTCTCCTAAATTCATCCATTTCTGACTCACCTTACCTTCCTCTGGTTGCACTTTCTGCCCTCCAGTCACCTCTGTAACAAATTCCCTGAATTAAATCCTCTCTATTGACTTCTATTTCCTGACTGGACTCTGACTAACATAGGCTTAATCTGTTATCTTTCCCTGGGGTATGCTCATTTTAAAAGAAAAAAATATAGGCTGAGGGCAATGTGTATCACCGAAGCATGAAATACTGGAATTTTACTTGAGAGGAGAGGTGAGATTGAAGACAATGGGTCTCTTATAACACATCATGTACGTTTGTGTGTTTTGAGTCCGCTGGGCTTTGGATTGCAAAGAACAGAGCCTCCCTCCAAGTTTCTAGTCAGAACAAAAAAAGCAAGAAGAGCTGACCCCAGGTTCCAGCATGAACAGACAATGGAGAGCCGTCGTTGACCCAAGGCGAGGGTCCTGGACTTGAGGTGAGGAGTGGGCTGGATAGTGATCCCCAAAGATATCACATCCTAATGGCACCTGAAAGAAAGACTGTATTAGTCAGCTCAGGCTGCCATAACAAAATACCATGTGCTGGGTGGCTTAAACAATAGAACTTTATTTCTTACAGTTCTGGAGGCTGGGGAGTCCAAGATCAAGGCGCTGGCTGACTTGGTTCCTGATGAGGTCTCTCTTCCTGCTTGCAGACGCCTTCTTTCTATGTCCTTTCACGGGTTTTTCTGAGCATGTGCATGTGGAGAGCAATCTGTCTTCTTTTTCTAAGGCCACCAGTCCTGCCTGATTAGGATCTCACCCCGTGTCCTCATTTAACCTTAATTAGCTCCAGAAAGCTCTGTCTCCAAATACAGTCCCATTGAGTGTGAGGGATAAGGATGGAGGATGTGCAGGGAAGGGACACAAAATCAATTCATAGCTGTTACCTCATTTGGACAAAGGGCTTTGCAGATAGGACATAATTAAGGATCTTCAGATGGGGAGGTTATTCTGCACTATCCAAGTGGGTCCTAAATGCAATTACAAGTATCTTTTAAGAGCAAGAGAAGGATATTTGACACACAGGAGAAGGCAATGTGACCGAGGAGGCAGAGATTGGAGTGACGCCACCACAAGCCAAGGAAAGCCAGCAGCCACCAGGAGACGGAAGAGGCAAGAAAGGGGATTCTTCCCTAGAGCCTCTAAAGGGAGACTGGCCCTAAAGACACCAGGATTTCAAGTTTCCTCCCTCCAGGACTACGAGGGAATACATTGCTGTTGTTTTAAGCCACCAAGTTTGTGGGCCTTTGTTACAGCAGCCACAGGAAACGGATACAAGGCATGACTCATTGCCCGCTGCTCTGCCTCAAGCACGCCCCAGCCCTGCACCACCTGTTCTGTTTGTTCACCCTTCTCCTCTGCTGGTATACCGTTTCCCCACCTCAGAGCCTGGGCTTCTTCACAGCTCCTGCTCTATCATAATGTTGGCTTACAGTGAGCCTGTCCATGTTCGGCCCAACTTCTTTTCTGCACTAGAACCTTTTAGTTTAGGCAGCCATTGCTTTTAATAGTTTGCATTTTGCCCCAGGACACATCAGTGCACCAGTCAGCATATAGGTTGGCTGCCCTAGTCAAATGGCCACCTGTGGTCCAGTTGCCCTGGCCCGACTGAGACTTAGGAGGCATGTACAGCGGGGTGCTGTGGCTCATAGGGCTGTCCCTCCTTCAGGGGTCATGGGCGGAGCATTTTCACCTGGGCAGGGCTGTGAGTGTGGCAGATGGTACGGTTGCCAGATCTGGCTCAGCTCAAACATCTGGATTTTTAACCAAATGATAGGAACTCAGTTCTGATGCAGTGCATATGAAATGGAAGAGAAACCAATCCTTCATAGAGTTAGCTCTTAATGAGGAATTACCAAAGACGTATTGGTGGGCCAGTGCCCTCGTTAAATACAGCATTCTTCCTCCTTGTCATGTCTATGTTAGTCGTGGGGCTGGGGCTGTTTGGACAATGTGGGAAGTGGCTCTAGTTTAGTTTCACAAATGCACAGCACTCATGTTGCTGCCATTCAAAAACTGGGGGGCTCGATGAGCCCTATCTACCCAGTGAGCTCCCTGGTCTGTCAACTTCGGTTTGGCTACCTTGACCCAGAGTGGAGCTTCCAGGTGCCAGGACCTTCACATCGCCTGGGGGGTCAGTGGGTCGGGCCGCGACCTGAGACTCTGCGTCTCCAGCCAGCACACAGGTGATGCTGCTTTGCTGGTCTGAGTGCAGGACTTCGAGCAGCTGGGCTCTTGAGCAGATTGGTTTCTGAGGACTCAGTTCTGTGGAGGTTTCTAGGTGTGCCTTGAAAAACATAACTGGGTTCAATAATTTGGGGAAATATGGGGTAAATATAGGCCATCGGGTCTGTTTGTTTGTTTTAACCTCAGGACTTCTTGCCCGTTCACATGCCTCACGACACCAGAGGAATCCATTATGTGTAGCACATCCCAGATTTTACTTAACCACAGGATCTTTGTTCCCATATAGCTCAAAGACTAGAATGTTATAAAGCACACCCGGGAAACACTTTTCTGGGAACCCAGTCCTTCCCCTCCCTTGCTTTCAGCCTGAGACTCCAGGGGGAATTTTTAACAATGGGAAGAAGCGGGAAACTGTGTTCTTGGCTTCAGAGCCGGATTCTTCCTTGAGGCAAAGACTTAGGTCAGAGAGATCAACAGCTCTGAAAACTAAGGAACGTGTACAATGTAGTAGTTGGAGTAATATAAATCTAGGTGCGAGCGCTTGCTCCGCCGTTTACTAACTTCATGATCTTGAGTTAGTCATCTTCTCTGAACCTCGGGTTCCTACTCTGTAAAATGGGGATGCCAGGATATTCCTGTGTTGTAGCATGGTGGTGAGAAATGGATGAGTCGAACGCATGTAAAAGACTCAGTATGTTGCCTAGTACCTAGTAAATGCCTGATGGAAGCTCTTATTATTACGATGATGCAAAAATGTCACAACATTTCATATGCACCCCATTTTTTACTCCAGTTTTTTTTTTTTTTTATTTCAAGAGAGAAGGAGAAGGAGACAGGGAGGGAGAAAGAGAAAGCACAAACATGCTGACTTGGAAGGGAACTTGTGCTTTGAAGCTGACAAGTATAATTTGTCTTGAGACTGCCAAGCCCTTGGGTTGAGCCTTCACATTGGAAAAAAGAGACAAGTGAGATTAATCTGGGGCCTTCATTACTTACTCCATCTGGCCTGGCTTGGCACGGCCCCTTCCCTCTACAAACCGATTACTCCTTCAAAAGCCTCAGCCGAGTGGTCTCTAATGGGTTCCGACATGGCAGGAATGGGGCTCACACAGCCCGGAGATAAGGGCCCCCGCACCAGGGCCAAAACACTTCCAGCTCTACAGCCCAGATGCTCCGCCACAGAAGAAAGAAATGAACTGAAAAGGAGCCAAGGCCTCTGGGCCAGGGCAGATCTCAGGATTCCCAGGAGCACCTGGTTCCCCACAGTGGGGAGCAGCAGGAGCAAGCCTCACAGGGATGGCACCACTGATGTGAAGATCCGACTGGGGCGTGTTCCAATGACCAAGGGCACTTCTAAATCTGGCTTTCTAGTCACAATGGGGATAGGAAGGTGCTTGGGGGAAGCGAAGAAGGCTGTTATTTTTAGATGGTTGCCAGTAAAAACCTACTGAGCAGGCTTCCTCATGTTTTCTCCCTGTACATGTGGCCCCACAGTGCTGGGGAGAGGGAGAGGGAAGGGAACTGACGTTTACTAAGCACCTACTATGCTCTAGCCCGGACACCAGGTGGCCTTCACACTGTTGGCTCTGTCACTCAGCACAAGCCTGAAAAGTAGATGCTACTATTCTTTTCTTGTGAGAAAGTGAGATATTTATCCTTAGACACCCAATAAGTGATAGAGCCAGGATTTGAACAGTGGGTCTGTGTTGAGAGTTGTGCTATCTTGCACCCTCAGTAGTAGCCTCTGGATTTGAGAGAAATTATGAGTAGGAAGATCTCTCACAGCCCCAGGAGGTAGCAGCTCTGGCTTGAGTCTTCTTCTTTCCCAGAAGACTGCAGAGCATAAAAGCTGACAGGCAGCCTGGGGCCACCCTGAGAAAGATGGAATTCTTGAACAGAGGGCCAAACCAGATCAATCAATCTATCAGTCCAGGTTTGTTTATCTTGGATTGAGGGACAGCCAGTCTCTGAAACAAAGGCTCTACTTCTGAGATGCTTTGAACACACAGCTCTTTCAAAGGGTCTTGGGTTTTGGCTTCCAGGGCAGGAGGGGTCAAGGTCCAGCCTGGTAGCTTCCAGGGCCTCAGAAAAGTGAGTTTGGGAGCGTGGAGAGTCAGAGACTGTGCAACACTGCCATCTTCTGGGGGCAAGGTCCGCTCTGGCCTTGCCAGTCAGAAATCTGGCTCAGAATACCAGAGAGCAAATGAGTTAGGTTCTCCACTTCCCCGCTGGAGTCTTCTCACTCACATTGTGAATCAGGACTGCCAGTGTTTGTTTATTAGTTAACAAAGCCTATGGAGACTGAAAGCGTGGGCTTCCAAGTCAAATGCTGAACCATTCATTATTTTTTCATTTGACAAATATTTACTGAGCACCTATTTTGTGCCGAGCACTGAGCTATGCATGGAATACACAATGATGATGCAAACCAGTGGTACCTGACTTCATGAGGCTTGTAGTCCAGATGGACTACAAACAAGGAGTTGTAAACAAGAGTTTGTTCATTATTACTGTGATGAGCACTTACAAGGGAAAGCACAGGGTGCTAGAGGAATGAATACATAATGCAGAGGAGGAGAGGGGCTCTCTGACCTAGTCAGTCAGTCAGGAAAGTCTTCCTTAAGAACACGATATATATTCAGACACCTGAAGGCTGTGTAGGAATTAGCCAAGCAAAGTGATTTAGGAGACAACAGGTGTGAAGACCCTGAGACAAGGAGGAGCCTGGCATATTTTGAAAAAAGATTTTATTTATTTTTAGAGAGAGAGAAAGGGAGGGAGAAAGAGAATGAGGGAAGCATCGATGTGAGAGAGAAATATCAATTGATTGTGTTTTGCATGTCCCCAACTGGGGACCTGGCCCGCAACCCAGGCATGTGCCCTGACTGGGAATTGAACAGGTGACCTTTCAGTTTGTGGGACAATGCACAAAACACTGAGCCACACCAGTCAGGGCAAGCCTGGTGCATTTGAAGAAAGGAAATAAGTTCTGTATTAATCAGCCATCAAGAGAGAAAAAGAGTGGTGTGAGGTGAAAGTGGAGAAAGAGGTAGCAACCAGATCACATAGAGCATTAGAATGCCATATTAAGGATCTGGTCCCATATTTAGTCAAGTTTTTTTTGTTGTTGTTGTTACATATGGCAAAGACCTAATGAAAACTAGTTTAAATGAAAAAGCAATATATTGGTTCATATAATTGGAAAGTCCAGAGTTAAAGCTTCAGGTATGGCTGGATCCAGGAACTCAAGTAACATCATCAAGACTTTCTTTGCTGACACTATATAAAAAGAACCCTAAAGAACCCTAAATATTCCACACAAAAAAACTACTAGAATTGATAAAGTCAGCAAAGTAGCAGGATACAGAATAAATATTCAAAAATTAGTCACATTTTATTTTTTTAATTTTATTTATTGATTTTTGAGAAACAGAGAGACAGAGAGAGAGAAACATTGATTTGTTGTTCCACTTATTTGTGCATTCATTCACTGATTCTTGTATGTGCCCTGACTGAGAAGCAAACCCACAACCTTGGCATATCTGGACAACGTTCTAACCAACTGAGCTACCAGGCCAGGGCCAGAAATCAATTGCATTTTTATACACCAACAATGAACTATTGGAAAAAAAAACTAAGAAAACAATCTTACTTACAATTGCATCGAAAATACCTTGGAATACATTTAACCAAGAACTGGTTGGAATACATTTAACCAAAAATAGCTTGGAATACATGTAACCAAGAACCTAGTACAAAAGACTTATACTAGGAAAATTATAAGACACTGAAGAAAGAAATTGAAGAAGATACAAACAAGTGGAAGCATATACTGTGTTCATGAATAAGAAGAATTAACATCATCAAAATTCTCATTCTACCCAAAGCAATCTATAGATTCAATGCAATTCCTATCAAAATACCAATAGTGTATTTCACAGAACTAGAACAAATATTCCAAAAATTTAGATAGGACCACAAAAGACTCCAAACAGACACAGCAATCTTGAGAAAGAAAAATGAAGTTGGAGGAATCACACTACCTGATATCGAACTGTACTACAAGGCCATACTAATCAAAACAGCATGGCACTGGCATAAAAACAGACATATGAGTCTAGAGTAATGGAACAGAATAGAGAGCCCAGAAATAAATCCCCACCTTTATGGTCAATTAATATTCAACAAAAGAGGCAAAAGTATACAATGGGGTAAATAAAGACAGTCTATTGAATAAATGGTGTTGGGAAAATTGGACAGATACGTGCAAAAAAAAAAGAAACTAGACCACCTTCTTAAACCATACACAAGAATAAACTCAAAATGGATTAAAGGTTTAAATTATAGATTCTAAACCCTAAAATTCTAGCTGAAAACATAGGCAGTAAAATCTCTGACTTCTCTCACAGCAATATTTTTTCTGATGTATTGGGTTGGCCAAGAAATCCATTATGATTTTCCGTGTGATGGCTCTAGCAGAGCTTAGCTGTCTTTAACTTCATTTGAAACAATTTTATTAGATTGTATTGTGACAGCTGGCATATCAGTGTGCATTTAAAGAAACATCAAAATTCGTGAATTTTTGCACACCCATTTTAATATTGAAGGTAGAAGAAAATACACAAGATTTTCAGCATATTATGTTTATTATTTCAAGGAAGGTAAAAACACAACTGAAATGCAAAAAAAAAAAGATTTGTGCAATGTATGAAGAATGTGCTGTGACTGATCAAATGTGTCAAAAGTAGTTTGCAAAGTTTCATGGTACAATTATTGACATTTTGGCCAAATAATTCTTTGCTGTGGTGCTGTCTTATGCATTGGAAGATGTTTAGCAGCACCCCTGGCCTCTACCCACTAGAAGTCATTGCGAGAGACAGCCGACATACTCAAAATATCCAAATCAATGCAGTTATTGGTGAAAATAAAAAATGTGTGTTTTATTTTATGGGAAAAAAACTAAATGGAAAGACAGCCCATTGAATGGGAGAACAGAGTCACCAATGATACATCTTATAATGGATCAATAACCAACATTTACAAAGAATTTATACAACTCAACGTGAAGGAAACAGTCAACCGGCAGTGCCCTTGGCGGTCCCCTGTTCTGCCTCTTGCTTCAACAGTGTTTGGATGGAACAGACCCAGGAACACCCTGCCTTCCAGCCTCTGACCATCCTCCAACCTCCTTTCCACCTTCAGAACTACCTCAGCAATCCTCAGCCTCCGAGACCAGACAGCATCAGTTTTTGACCTTAACTCCTTATTGCCGAACAACCATGAGCTCCCAAGTCCATCAGAATTATTCCACTGAGGTAGAGGCCTCCAGCAACCTCCTGGTCAACCTGCGTCTACAGGCCTCCTACACTTACCTCTCCCCGAGCTTCTGTTTCCACCAGGACGATGTTGTTTTGAAGGCATGAAACACTCCTGTGAGCTGGCCAAGAAGAAGCATGAGGGTGCGGAGCGTCTCTTAAAGATCCAAAAGAGGACAC
>PVKM010042926.1:0-12672 GCA_004027735.1 Carollia perspicillata
GTCAGATACTGAGTTGTCCACGTGACGGCTCCTAAGTGGCAGAGAGCTTTAACACCCCTCTGTTGCCCCCTGTAGCACCTTCTCCACTCTCAGCCCCGTGGGCCAGCTAGTGCTCAGCTTTCAGTCCAGACTGTCTTCAGAGCACCTCTCGGCCTAACTAGTTTCTCTTTCCCATGTCTCCAAAAGACGTTGGTGTCGTGACAATTCCCAGTTTTGTTGTTTAAATTATTTTCTGGCCAATACCTTATCTCTTCTCGGAACACTAGCTCTGTTAGTATTCAGCTGCCCGGTGATGTCTTCCTTCGGATGCCTCATACCTGTCTCAAATAGAACAGGTCCAAATAGTTCCTGTAACCCACCCCTTCCTGGCGTGACTCTCTGACAAGTCATCAGTTGGGCATTTAGAGCCTGGAAGTTACCCTTGCTGCCTTCCTCAGCCTTGCCTTCTACATCCAACTTCAACAAGTCCTGTCGGGCCTGCTTCCAGCTGCATCTGGCACACACCCCCTGCTTTTCTGTCTCTTACTACCCTCTGGTCCAGACCATCTTCACCTTAACTAGACTAACACTGTAGCCACTTAACTGATTTTTTTACTGCTGCTCTTGTCTCCTCCTGACTTACTCTCCACCCACAGTCAAAGCGGTGAGATCGTGGCTCTCTCCCCTGCACAAGACCCTCCAGTTGCTTTCCATTGCACTTAGAATAAAACCCAGATCTTGAGTAGGCAATTCATAAAAAAAGTCTACTTCATTAGTAACAAGGAGAGAACATAATTAAACCAAAATGAGATACCATTACACTCTCAAGAATGGTTAAAATTGAAAAGGTAGATAGTTTTGAATATTGTCAAGGATTTAGAAAGCTTTTTCATACACTACTGGTGGTAGTGTACATCCATACACTATTACTGTATGTAACTATTTTGGAAAACTGCAAGGCATTAGCTACAACAGTTGATGTGTGCTCCCCCTGTGACCCAGCTGAAATATTCGAATCAGGAGTCATCTGCAAGAATAGCAGCATTCTTCATAATAGCCAACAACGGAAGTAACCTAAATGTCCACCCACTGATGAGCAGACAGTTGCAGTGCAATGTGGTGGCGTCATACAGTGGAGTGTTAGGGAACAATAAAAGTGAATACAGCTACACAATTAGGATGAGTCTCACTGACAAAGTTGAGCAAAAGAAACCAAAAAGAATAATATAGGATTCCAGGCATGTAAAGTAAAAAAAATGGCCAAACTAAACTATGGTGTTTAGGGTATTGTTTAGGCAATAATACTTTAAAAAGGTAAGATGATTACCATAAAAATCATCACAGTGGTTTGGCCACCTTCGGAGGAAGCCGAGCTAGCTGCATGACTGGGAGGGGCAGGCAGAGATGCTTTGGGGCCCTCAGGCTCCTGTGTCTTGGCCAGGGCGGTGCTGGGAGTGGGGGGTCCACTTTACAATAACTCAGTAACTGTTACATTTATGTTTCTGTATTCTGAGTAATTTCACAATAAAGTTTTTTTTAAAAAAATCTCAACGTATGGGTTTTTTTATAATTCTAGAAATTGTTTCTAAAACACAAGATGCCAAAAAACTTTTTCTCCACAAAATACTTTGCATTGCTTGTTCCACAAAACAAGAATAACAGAAAAACTGGCTCATCTCAGACTTCAGCTCTACAATGCTCTGTGCACCCTGTCCCTGGCTGTGCGTGTGCGTGTGTTACACTTCTCTAGGTGTTTTTCTACTTGAGTTTCTTATGGGGAAGAAGGTAGGAAAATCTTTTAAAATTTCATCAAATAAAATGTCACAACATCACATAGCATCATGTTTAAGAGCAAGGGCTCTTGAGACACCCACTAGCTGTGTAGATTTAGACAAATTTCTACGTGCTTCAGTGTGTTCATCTGTAATATGGAAGCAATTGCTACTTCGGATGGTGGTTGTATGGGTCAAATGCATAAATAAATGTTGGCTATTATTCTGAAGATGGAATACCAAAATTCCCTCTCACACACACGCACAAACCACAAAGATTTGAGGAATTTAGAAGCAAGAGCATCTGAAAGTGGACTAGGTGCTCCTGGACAGTCTGAAGAGGCGGCAATCATCATCTACATTTCCTTCTTTAATAGAACATAATTTCATTCAAAATTCACAAAATGAATATTTTCCAATACACAGAATTTTAAATTAACAATAAACCTTACCTTTACATTTGCTCTTTGTAGGAAGAATTGTGTGCAACTGAAAAATTCAGGGATTTCTATTTGCTGACTCACTTTATGTGCAGATGCAATGCTAAAGAATCAAAAAACAATCCCAGGGGTGCATTACAATGGTATCAAGCATTCAATGAGTAGTTGGGATGAATGTGTTTTTTTAAATTCAATAAAACTATTGCTTCAATCAATATTTACATGGTGAGTTGATCAAACTTTGGGTCAGGGTTTCTTTTAAATAAAACATAACTTCTGAAAAAAATCAAAAAATAATCCAAACATATTAATGTCAATGAACTTTCCATTAAACATTGTGGCTTAAGAAAACATTGAATCTCCTTCCTAAATTCCTTCCTAACATGGCAGTAAAGGAATAAAAAACAAAGGAGAAAATTATGGACAAGAAATAAGACGTATGGGAGGTAACTGATTTGAGTGGAGGGGCTGACCTGAGAGGCTGCAGCGGGTACTGAGAAGCAAGGCAAGTCCCGAGGGGGTAGTTTTGGGAGGCACTCTGTCCTTTGAAAGGTAGGGATGAGATGTAAGTGTGAAAAAGAGAGAGATATAAAGTCTCAAACAGAAGCAACAGTCCCAACCCCCATCCCCACATCTCCCGGGCCTGCCTTTCCCACTGCAAGATACTAGAGAAGTTCATCCTCTGAATAAAATGAGCCGGAGAAGCTCAGCTCAGGACTCAAGTAGCAGGTACAAGAGGAGGGCAGAGTTACTGTCAAACACCTGAGGATTAAGTTACAATCCTTTAGAACTACAAGGAACCTCAACTAGGCCTCTACACCCCAGTTCCCAGATGAATCTAGAAGATCCCTCTGGAGAAAAATAAATGGCCCCAGAGAGAAGAGGATCAATTTGGCTAACCAAATATCTGATTAATGCCAGGAGGAGGAGAGAAGTGGAGGGAAGAAAATTAGTAAAGAATACAAGAAACTTACTGTTTCCTTTGCCACAAATTGAGTTGAGTTTTCTCTCATGCACAATAGAAGGATTTTCAGAAGGGCCTCTGAGAAGCACTCCACTCAGGTGAGAACTCGGAAATGCTCCCTGGAATGGGCCACAGGGAGGTACTGGGTCCTTGGAGAGAGCGCTTTGGGCGGAGGGGGAGGCGGAGGGCCAAAGCCAGAGTGGAGAAGTCTGCAGAGCAAACGGGACGTTAGGAAGTGGAGATGATTCATGAGTACACCATTCTTTCAAAACATTTTCAGTGAAAGAGAAGAGAAATCAACTGATAGCTCTAAGGATTAAGAGTGGATTTTTTTGGTAAAGGTAAGAGACACTAGAGCATGCTTGTATGCTAATGTACTGATAAAAATAGATAAAAAGGAAAAGTGACTTGAAATAACAATTGTGTTGTTTCTTAGGTAAAACAAAAAAACTACATTTATAATTAATAAAAAGAAAATGGAGGAGAAAATTAATTATCCAATTCAAATATCCCAAATATCTTTGACCTCAATGATAGGAATGATTTCCATTCAAAGGTTTAGAGGAGGCGAGGAGCGTAGGATTTATTTTCAAGCACCACCTCAGTTCTCCATGGGTGTATAATACACCTGAAAGTAGTCACAGACCTAGTCTGGTCATTAGTGGACTTTCTAGAAAAAGGTTCTTCCATGGTGTTGTCACTGATTTCTTGTCACTAGCATACTGATTTGATTAGTCCACATTTCATGTCACTACGTACATTATCCACTTGCTCAACCCGTAACTTGACCATTCAACAGGATTCACTACACACCGATGACGACGTGCCCTTGTGGATACACAGGTATCAGCCATTCCAGGGCATGGAAATAGACTGCAAAGAAAAGCAAGTCTCTGCACTCACAGGGCTCAGCCGTGTTAGACCAGCATTAGACCCGTCCACCGCACCGCCACGTGTGAAACACAGGTTTTTGCTGCAGCCACAACACATCATGGCCATCAGGACAAGACCACGTGGCCCAGAAACAGTCCCAATGTGAAGGGCAGGGCCTCACCATTGGCCACGCCTCCCGGAAGTGCCGTCCCTGGTCCTCTGAAGCCCCACAGGGAAGCAGAAGAGCCAGTTCAGTTTAGGGGATTCTAACAGCCTGAAGTCATCTTCTTTAAATTACCGTCCTAATTATTCTGCCAAAGTCTGCAACTGATATTCTGGGGAATTTGCACGAAGAGCAAAGCACGCTACCAGCACAGCAGGCGATCCCAAGGGCCTAGACCCCTGCTAAACTACCCAGCCGCTGTCTTTGTTTCCCTGAAACGACACCAGCACCGGCACCGGCACCGGCACCGGCACCGTGGAGCTGTCCAGATGCCAGCGCGGGAGAACAACACAAACCCGGGGGAACCACTCCCGCCCGGGCCCTGTGGGGCAGGATGTGAGAGGAACAGACCGGGCACACTGCTGAGACCTGGGCATGCCGAAGCGTAGTTGGGAAATTTAAGAGCCATGCTGGTCTGAGTGTTAGTGGAACTTCCAGAAAGACCTAATTTACTCCCTGGCAGCGATTGCTTCACTGGAAGAGTCTGATTCAGCTTCAATCAAGGATTTGCTGTTATGTATGTTCTCTCTCTGTGAAATACCTGCCATTTCAATTGCCGCCAAGGGACTATATATGATGAGTGAAAGGATTAGTAACAACCAATAAGCATGCCCCATCCAAGACGAAATAACTTTCTTCTATTTTCGCAAATGCAAATAAGAATGGAAATTTAACGTGAGTATTTTCACCATGGAACAAGCTTTTGTCATTGCTGCCAAGTTCTACAATAATCATAAATGCCTCTCATTCATTCCCATGCTGAGTTTGGTCCTTATATTTCCTCACAGTAAGTCAGAACTGAGAATGTGTTGCCTTTTTCTCAGCCAGACTCCCACCATTTTACAGCTTTGATTTTTTTTTCAAGCGCAGCAGGCTAAGAGGTTGGATTTAGGATGTGGCTTTAGGCAGCTAGACATCTTAAACTGCATTTTTGCAGAGAATTGCGAGCGAGTCTAGTGAAGTGGAAAGACTTCGGGAGGGCAATGGTTCTGATTCTAGTCTGGCTCTGTGAGCTTGGGCCAGTCATTTACCTTCTCTGAACCTCAGTTTCCCCCCCTGAGATGCTGGACAGGAGAATCTCTGAGGTTTCTTCTAATTCCATATCCCGTGGCTCTGTAAGAGCTGTCAACCAAACTAGATCACTCCAGGTGGCCTATAAGGAAAGAATGTGCCCTACAGCTTTCTAGTTCCTGAATAGAACATTCAAAAAGAATGGAATGTACCCCCTGAGCAGACACATGCTGCCTCGGGCAGAAGGAAGAAATCTCTTGTAAGGAGCCGGACATGCCAGAACCAAGGCTGCCTGCCACTGTGACTTGCCTTTGCTGCGGAGCGAGGGACCCACAGAAGGCTGGAGAAAGAGCGCAAGTCAACCCACCCAGCCTGTTCGCTACTCAGTCCCAAAGGCAGTTCTCTGTTCTGCGGTTTCCCTGAAAGCAGAAGATAAATTATTTTCCTACCAACTCACACATGCTGCCTTGAAGCTAAAGGTCTTCCTAGAATGTTTAAGATTGTTCTCTTTGGTTCACCAACCCTTTTTTTGATATCATGTCCTCACAAATTTTATCTGCTGCCCATTATGTATTTTCTTCAAGCTTCAAATTTTATAGTCTAGAGCTTACAAAAAAATTCCCTAGTAGCTCTGAGAAATAATGTACAGATATAAAGTGTTTGATTTGATGAGTGTTGACAATTGCCCACATCTGCAAAAGTGCCATCACAATCCAGACACAGACATTTCGTCACCACCCGAAGCTCCCTTGTCCCCTCCTGCAGCCCACAGGCTCCCACTGACCTGTTTTCTGTTGCCATAATAGATTGGTTTAGCTTGCATTCTCTAGAATTTTATGTAAATGGCATACAGCATGTACTTGTGTCTGGCTTCTTTCACTCAGCGTAATGAAATCCATCCACGTTGCGTGTATTAGCAGCTCCTTTTTATTGCTAAGTAGTGGTCCATTGCATGGAAGGTATTACGTTTTGTCCATTCATCTGTTTTTTTTAAGATTTTATTTTTAAAATTTATATTTAGAGAGAGACGAAGGGAAGGAGAGAAACATCAACGTGTGGTTGCCTCTTGTGTGCCCCCGAGTGGGGACTTGGCCTGCAACCCAGGCATGTGCCCTGACTGGGAATCGAACCAGCGACACTTTGGTTCGCAGCCCACGCTCAACCCACTGAGCTATGCCAGCCAGGGCTGTCCGTCCATTTATCTGTTAATGAGCATGTGGGTTATTTCCAGTTTTTGGGTTATTGTGAGGACATTTTTTGTTCTTTCAAGTAAAGGAGTGGACTGTCTGGATCATATGGTAGGTGTATGTTTAAAGAAAGCTCACAAAATGTCAAGACAACAATAAATGATTGCCAGGCATGCCTTTGCTCTCAGACGAGAGAAACCTTAGCTTCTTTAGAGGCATTGATTTTTCAGCCCATCCTCTTACTATTTTGAACATTCTGGAGATGGAAAGAGAGGTTGGAACAAATTATAGAAGATTTTTCTCATTTGCAGAGGAGGAGATTGGGGCCCAGGGGGATGAGAGGCCCTGCCACAGAAGAGTCACAGGGCATGTTAAAAGACGTCAGCAGACCCTGGCTGCTGTGGGCCAGTGGGTTGGGCTCCGGGTAGCGAACTGAAGGTCGCCAGTTGGATTCCTGGTCAGGGCACATGCCTGGATTGCAGGCCAGGTCCCAGGTTAGGGATGTGGGAGAGGCAACCGATTGATGTTTCTGTCACACATCGATGTTCCTTTCTCTCTCTTTCTCCTTCCCTTACCCTCAATCTTAAAAAGTAAATAAAATCTTAAAAAAAGATGTCGGCAGGTCACATGTGTTTGAAGAGTGCTGTGTGGCACACAAGAGTGTGGAGTTCTTCATGGAGGGACACCAAGAAGAGACGCACAGCTCAGGGGCCTGGCTCATGCTGCGCCTGTGGACTGTCACAGTTTGAAAGGGTCTAAACATCATTTACACCGGATGACATACCTTCTCTACCTAGATTCTGGTGGGAAAAAATAGGTTTAGCGTGAGCTTCTGACAAAGATCCAGAAGCCCCTGGGACTTACCAACCCCGTGCAGAGACCACCACTTCTCCCAAGGCCGACGTCACCCACTCAAAGAGCTGGGCAGCGCCGCTACGGATGCACTTTACACCTACGCCAAATGCATGGCCACTAGCAATGCACTTGGCTTGAATTCGCTCAGGAGGAATCTTGTGGAAATATTCATTCCCATTTCATTCTTGTTTGTAATAAAAATGGAATAAACTCACTGATTGACCACATCTCTTCCTTAATCCAAAACATAACCTAACAAAATTCTAATTAAGAAAATTAAATTCATGTTTCTTCTCTGCTGTCAATACAATGCATGGTTCTTGGAGGAATATTTGTAAAATCATCTTAAGCAACAACAGCAAGTCTTGCTCTAGATGGGATGGCATTTTAAGTGCTGCAATCAGGTAGACCACGAAATGTATTTAAAGGGAAAAATGTGTCACTTGAAGGCACTTAACCATAACCCAACAAATAAAATTATTTTCATTTCCCTCAAAAAAATCAAACAACTTTGAGAAGAGAATTTGTGATATGAAAAGAATATTTTTGGTCAAATGTTTCTCTGTATGACTTTTTCTTCATACACAAAGTGAAAAAGAATTGGAATAAAATTCAAAAATTCTTTGAATCAAATAATAAAGAGGAATAAATGGCAGCTTACTGAAAAGTGTCATTTATTACATTTATAAATTTGTCAGTTTTCTCAAAGGAAGCCCAGGCTCAGCAGAGAAAACAAAGTCCCCATTGTCATTGCAGAGTTTTTATAGCCTGAAGATTAAGATGAATCGCAAAAGCATGTCTGTGGTTTTCATGCTTGAACCACGCTTCATGCTTGTAAGGAACCGACCCATAGGCATCTGGTTCTGAGGACACACTGCCAGCTCCCAGTCTGCAACCAAAACCTGTCTCGGTATTCAGACAAGGTGGAGCTGAAACCTTCATTTTGAAATCTGGGAATGGCCAAGAACGCCATGAACGCCAAGAATGCCAAAGTGGAAGGGCATTCCTAACTGGAGAATGTGTTTGGTGAAGACTAAGCAGGTTCTCTAGGTGGGAATGGGGGTGGGTCATCACCTTTATCACTACTGACCCCTCGTCATCTGATCTTGACTCCAACAACCCCGGAAGCTTTTCAGAGAGGTGCAGAGGCAGGAATGGAGTATTCGGAGTAGGAGTACTAACTGCTATCATGTTACTGCCAGCTTCCTTTTGGAAGCTTAAAATGGTTCCTCTGAGGTTCCATTTGAGGTTCCTGAGTCCACGTGAAATTAGCTTCACCTGCCACAGGAGGAAATTATATTTAGAGGATAGTTCAGAACTTTTTACATGCAGTTATCCCTCACATATGAAGTAGGCTTCCCAGGAATCAAAGCATCAGATGGGAGGTGTACGCATTGCACAGACTCCTAGCTGTTTTTCACTCCAAAAGTCATAGCAGTCTTGGGATCAGATAGGAATTCAGGCAACAGAAAAGGCTGAACGAACCCTAGTCAGCAACTCACGAATCCCCCAAGGGCCCTGCCCTGGAGGCTCCAGCCTTGGAATAGCCTCTCACACTAGCCACCAGCTCCACTGTTTTCATTATCTGCCTCTTTGCGATTGCTGAGGTTGGCTAAGAAGAATATGCCTCTTAGAGAAAAATAGGAGCTTTCTGAGCTCAAACTGGATTTTATCCTTTGCTATTTACAAGGCACTGGGTGCTTATCTGTGAAGCTGAGCCACTAATCGCCTTCCTGTGGCTGCTTTAAGGGCCAAATGACATAACTCGTGCGCCCTGCACAAAGCGCAGCGCTTGCTTTCTCCCCTCCTACAGGCATGGCTCCTTCAAATACTATGAAATGATTACAACTAGAATGATTGATATGCTTGAAGCATCTTGGTTTGAGGAACAAATCATTAGCCAAAAGGAGAGTTTGGACTTTTTTTCTCCTTGTTGAGAGCCAAGCTGATCTTCAGCAGGCAGTGGCCGAGGACCAAGGCCGCAAGCAGCTCTGTGACAAGCCTTCTTCAAAGGAGAGTCTCCTCTGACTTTCAGTTCAGGTTACTCAAGGCCAGTTTAGTCGAATTCATTCTTGATACTGTGCCCCGTGATTTGCTTTTTCTAAAATGTAAATCTAATCACGTTCCTTCCTTCCTCCAAGGTTTCAGTGATTTCCCACTGCCTTCGGAAGTCAGAACTGCCAAGGACACGAAGCATGGTCAGCCTAGGATCTGTCCGCCTCATCTGCTCTGGTGCCTGGGCTAAGCCACTGATGGGTCCATCAGGGAGTCAGACTGAATTTGATATACGGCTCTTTGTTCTGGTGATGCATCCTTTCCCCTAGGCTTTCTGGCCATCGCCAGGCTTCAAAGTAGACGTCTATTCATCTTTTACGTCTCAGCTCAGATGTCAGCTTCTCAATGACCACTAACTCCTTCCTCTATGTATTCCCTGGAAGCTATCACTCGTTTTATAATAACATTGTCTCATTGCATACATACATTTAACACATGTGGTTTCTTCACTAGACTGCAAGTTTCTTGAGAGTAGGGACTGTGTCTTACATCTCTGCATTCCCAGTGCCGAGTGACTTGGTAGGTGCTCACAAAATGTTTGACTGAACAGCCAGATGGCAGGGGATGCTACTAGAAGCAAAGCCAACAATAAGGTGACAAAAGCCTCCTGACATATGAGGGAGCCATGGTTTGGATATACCACAGTTCAAGAATCTCCCTAGTGCTCCCTTCCTTTTTAATCCCATCCCTCTCTTCGCTACTTTGAAGGCTATAAAGCACAGCACTTTGGGTTTGTCCTCCATACCCTTGGCGGTCCCCTAGTCATCCCTGTGGTGGACCAAATCACTAAGCAAGGTTAAAGTCACAGTGGGCATCCTCTCTTTTCTAAGGCAGTAAGCACATGCAGTTATTCAGCACATTTACTGAGCAACTATTTTGTCCAAAGCATGTGCTAGCTGAGCTCATATCATGTAGAAATATTTTCATCAAGATCAGTTAAAACATTTTTAGAAATTCTCAGGAAAACTTGTCCAGAGTTTATCCTGATTTGGGATATAGAGGCCAGTGTAGAACATTTGTTAACTGGGTACTAATCAATCCTGAATACCTCTAACATTCTACAAAGTAGCCTAATGGTCAAGAAGAACATGGTGGTATAAAAAAAGGAAACAAAAAATATGCAAATGATTCAACTGTGACATATTCATAAAATGCCGTATATACTATAAAGGAGTAAAAAAAAGTGAGGTAGGTCTGTATCTATCAACTTGGATATATCGTCCAAGGAAGTTCAGTAAAAAATAGCAGTTGTAGAACAAGACACACCACATAACATTTAACCATTCCTTGCACCCAAACAGCTAGATACACCTATCGACAAATACACGTGTTACATAAACGCATATAAAAATGCTGACAGGACAAACATAGCTAGATTATAGTAGCAATTTCTATGGATGAAGCTGAGGTGAAGGGTCACTGGTGCTTTACCTGTACTGTTAAAAACATTTGCAAAAAGAAATCACATAACAATCACTTGCACAATTAAGGGTTTTTTTCCTAAAAAAAGTAGGTATATAAATATTCAAAGGCGTAATACTATTCTAAAGTGAAAAATGATTTCTTTCATCGAGTGATAGGCTGTTCACTATGGTGAACTGGTACATTTTGTACCTGTGCCCGCCTTCTTAGAAAAGGCCTGCGGTCGCTGGCTGGGGCACTGTGGCATGGCACAGGCACGGGGTTAGAGGGCCTGCGTTCTATTCCTGGTTCCGCCTCTCACTTGGCAGACCACTCAGCCTTGCTGGGTCTCAGACTCTGAAATCTGCACTATGGGGATAACACACACGGTTAAGTCACGACACAGTCGTGGCCCGCCACGAGAAGGCCGTACGCCACAGGCTGTGAAGTTCTACCTTGTACGCTCCCGACATAACACGGGATTTTAAAGCACAGAATGTACTCTAAATAAAGGCCCTGCTAAAGGAGTCTGAGGTCAATCACTCAATAGAAAAATATGAACAAAGCTGGTTTAAAAGTTAGTTTATTTGACAATTCACAAGTGATGTGTGAGTTTTATGGATTATTTGGAGCCAAATTGGAAAAACAGTAGCTCCTTCTCTTCCTGGAATGTCTGACATGCTCTATTTTGCCCAAGTAGTGCAAGTCGTGTCTACTCGAGGAATTCAAGCTCGTTTGAACTTAAACTAGAAATAAAAATCAAATACCACACAGCAATCTGAACCAAATACAAGGAGTACTTTGTTTTTGTTTGAGCCCACTTCTTCCAGAGATCATTTGTATACAGTTACCTGTTTATGAATCAATATAAAAAGAAGAGCAACATAACAGAAATGTTAACTCTCTCGTTTTCTCTGGCCATGCAAACACAAAATCACTGGGTCCTAATGGTGAATTCAGTAGCAAAGAAACATATTTAAAAAGACACATGGAGTACACGTAAGCCTCTAGAACTTGACTTTCAGGAGAGGCAGGTGAGCCACAGAAAGATAATAAGCCAAGTTCTACCAGGAAAATGTTAACTTCTTTTTGTCTGTAGCCCCTCCCCATCCCCCCACCCCCACCACCTTTCAGAAATGAGAGCTATAGCTACATGGAAGTCCAAAGTGTTAACAGAAACAGTGGTAACATTTAATTTTATCAACCAGTCCATAAGAAAGGTGAAGTCATTTTCATAAACAAACATTTGGAACCGGGTTTACAGAAGAGGGCAGTTCTGCCTGCAGACCCGGTCTCTGCGCTGTTCGGGTTGCGGGTTGCGCAGCGTCGGAACCCCCGACTGACGCCCGCGACGCGGTGGCAGCCCTTCGCGGGCCCAGCGCACCTCGAGGCACCGAGGCGCCCTCCAGGTTACCAGAGCCGGCTGGCCTTGTGCGGGTCTGTGCGCGAAAACGCTTGACCTGGTGCTGATGTCTGCTGGACTTCAATGTTTCGAAAAGTTATAAAAGGTGTATTTGAGCGTGTTGGTGTTAATTTTTTAAGTTAAAATACACTTTAAAATCAAACATTAATGAAGATCTCAACAAAACAGCGTGAATATCATTGCTTCAAGACATGAGTTTATTTTTATGTGAAATCTGGTTTTCTGAGACTCTGCTCTAGGCTTTCACAAGTCCCCTACTTCGGTTTTCTGCTCGCCGCCCTGGGCCATTACTTCCGTTTCTTTCCCAAGCCCCGCCCTGTCCTGCACTCCGCCCTCAGCGACACTTTCATCGTGTGTTCTCTCCCTTGTGCCCTCAGTTAACATGACGTGTGCTGACAGGCCCCACGCACACAGCTCGCATTTCTCTCCTACGCTGCATGTGGACTTGGGTCTCCACGTGAACACTCCGTAGACATCCTGAACTCAGAA
>PVKM010042927.1:0-12673 GCA_004027735.1 Carollia perspicillata
CTCAGAAAGATTTAGTGTGAGGAGGCCCTCTATCGGGGAGTGTGTCTGTCTAATACTTCCTCCTCAGATCCTGGGCTGGTCACATTTTTAATTTTCCGAAGGGCAAAGGGAACTCAGCTTGGGAAGAATTGCTTCTGCTGGGACATGCTGGAGGTCCTTAGTTCTAATTTTCAGACTCAGTTTCCTCATCCTTTTCTAACTGACCTTTCTAAAGTTCACCAAAAGCTGGACTTTTATACTCTGAAAGGCTTAGTAAGCTTTTCTTTAAATTGAAAGTGGAGAATTGAGGTACTATGTGGATAGTATCCACATTTGATTGATAATATCTGAGATGACCGAGGAACATGAAAGTGAAAGTGTAACAAGAATCTTAGTATCTGATCTTCCACAGCAGCATCAGGCTGCACAGACCATCTTTTCTTAGAAAAGTGCCAAAACCGTCTCAACACTGTGTTATCAAAACTGTAACCATCACAGCAGGGAAAAGAGTAGCCAACAGGAGGGTGATAATTATAGTGTAAAGTCAAGCAGACCCCACATAATGATAGGAAAAGCCATTCTTTCTAAGTTATGAATTTATCATAATTTAACTCAACCTTAATTTATCATAATTTAAACTTAGCCGTGCTGCCCATTGGGGATTTCCTTGCCCACCGGCTGGACTCTGCTTGTTAAAGATGCACTGAAGAGAGAAAGAATTTACCAGGAGGCGTGTGGTATCAGAGAAACGGCAGCATCTCTGCCAGATGCCTACTATCAAATCAAATAATATAATCAATGTTGTGGCTATAAAATACTAATGACTTTACAAACTTCAAAAAATTATATGAAAGCACACATTTAAGGGGACCCTGTTGTGGGGAACATACACTTTATGAAGACATAAAGCCCTTGGCTATTCCTGATATCAGAGTGGTCACAAGCACTGGGGAGGTGCGAGGGGGTGCTTGCAGTAACTGAGTGAACAGGACTGAGGAATCGAGGGGGGTAAAAAAAAGTAGATCAAAATGTGTTTTAAGCTCCCTCCCCACCCCGGGTTTTCTCTTATTTTTGTCTGTACTTCCTCCTCCTATTCTGCTAGCTCGTCTACCCCTGCCGACATCTGCTAGAATTCCATCCTCTTTCTCTTTACTTCCCGCTGTGCGATACTCTCACCTGTTTCCTTCCCTTTACATAGAAATCTGCTTCTAGAACTTGATCCTGTATCAGAATCACCTGCAGGGATGGTGACACGAGACTGCTGACCTACCCTCAGTGCTTCTGACTCAGGAATGCTTGTTGCAGCTCTCACTTTGAGAACCACTGCTGCACTACCACTTGCGGTCATTTTCTCTTTCCCATCAGGTAGTTCCCGCACTTCAGATGGTTGGGCACACACGGGCAACTTTTTCTGACATCTGTGGCATTATAATTAGCATATAAATATAATGAGCAAAACTAGACATGGACTTAGGCAAGAATTCCACCCCCTCAAAAAAAGGCTGATCTCGGTGAGCAAGTTTAGTCTCTGAGACGGCCAGTACCAAGTGTTGAGAGATTCTGCTAAGTCTTTTGATGAAAAGATGACAACAGACAATTTTATCTGCATCTGAATCATGGCAACGCACAGTTGGGGGTTGGAACATTTCTTTGAATTCCACTTGAAAATATGTATTGGAGGCCTAATATACATCAAGCACTGTGCTGATCATTGGCGATGTGGTGATGGTCTCTCTCCATAAGAAATGCACAATCCACTGGTGCCTGACAGGAGAGGATAACTGATGATGAGGTCATCATACAGTAGTGGTTCTCATAGTGTGGTACCTCACCCAGCAGAATCAGCATCACTTGGGAGCTTATGAGAGATGCAACAAGAATTTCTGAATCAGAGACTCTCCAGAGCAGGGTCCCTCCAGCACCCCTCCAGGTGACTCTGATGCATGCTCAAGTTCCTGAGTGTTCACTGTGCATCATGCATCATGCTACTAAGTTCAGTATCTATATGGCATCATTGAATCCTCCTGACAACCCCAATTTACGATGAAGGAACTGAGGTTAAAGAGGGTAAGCACCTGGCTAGTCATGGAGCACATAGTAAGCAGGGGACTGTGCCTCAACCAGCCCAGCTGCAGAACACACACCCTTAATCCTCCTTGTGATTTGAGAAGTGAAACAGTACCCGGAACTGGGGAAAGGAAGGGTGGAGAGGCAGGGACAAGATTGGGAGCTCATAAAGAACGTTGACTTATTGATTGAAAAATATTCATCAACGATTAAATAAATAATAACAATTTTTGACAATGCTTGCTTTAGGGGAGTCATTGGTGTGGTTTGGGGCTCACCCTCCTGTGGTTGCTTGTACCCATGTCTGTCTAGAAGGAAGCGACTGTGCTGCAATCTTTCTGGACCTCTTTAAAAGGTGTGCCGATCACTGAGGGGGTCCCCTCAGCAGCCACAACTGGTGTGGAACTGATTCCCGGCTCCTCGTCCTATGAGATAAACATCCCCTTGATGTTGTTTAGCATAGCACTGACACTGAAATCGAGTAGGCTGGTGAGTTGGAAGTTGAGTCATGATATATTTATTAAGCTGAGCACTGGCTTTAACACTCAGAAGAACACCAAATTAATTCAAGACATATTTCTAGGCCTCAAGGGGCTTACAGCATGGGTTTTGCTGGTGGACCACCCAACATCCATTAAGATGGAGAAACCAGATCTTCACTTTGGGCTCATTGTGCTGCACAGTGACAGAACCGGAGATGAAAAGGGCTTCGGTGCATGTGGAACGCACGCGCGACCGACCTGCAGCCCCTCAGCCTGTGTGCATTAACCCCACGAGCAGCCTGGCTGCAGAGTGAGGTGCTTGTTTGTGCATAAACACTGTCATTTCACTGGGACTGCTATTTCATCTTTGAACCTTGGCTTCAAAGGAATACTGACCTTATTCCTGTAGCTTGCCTTTCTTTGAAGCGCATGGCTTTGCATTGCAGATTAAAGCGAAGACATTCATCAAAAAAGAGATCTGGCCAACCGCTACCCAAACTCAACCCCGAAACAAAGCCTTGAAAGGCTCCAATCACAGTGGCAGCGGAGTGGGCCGAGGATGAAGGCTCGGAGCTGGAGCCAGGCCCTCTTTCTTAGAGCCCGGCTTCGGCATGACATAGTGCTTCCCTTTGAGCGTGGGGCAACTTTACCCGGAGAGTCTGTCTACCTCAGCAGAAAGGGGTGAGTTACCATAATGTTCCTAACCTGCCCTGCTCATTTTATTTAAAGCAGGCATTGTCGTAAATGAGGCCAGCATGATCATTCAGTGTGTGTCTTTGAATTCTTCTAAAGAGGCGTCAGGCAGAACCATCTGAAACTTGGCTGATGATTCTCTCAATTTTCTTTCCTCCTACTTTCTTTTGTTCATTCCTTTGAAAAGAAACTGTCCTCTCTTTCTCCCTGGTTCTCCGATCTTGGCTCTAAGGAGACAGGCTATCCACATAGCATTCCCTTGTATATTTATCTCTTTTCTGTCTTAAAATGGCAAGAGTAGTGAAGGGAGAAACTTTAACTGGGAGGTTAAAAATAATAAGCAAGTAATTATTTAATTTTAATGCTTAAGAGAGAAAACCAAGGGAAATATCTCCAACCTCAGAGGAATAAATATTGATGATAGACAACTATCGAAGGAGAAGTGATTATATTTTGAGTGCAGTTTTTCTGCAGATCTTCAACTGTGATCAGATACACAGAATGAGTTCTCTCTGGGATGAAGTGGTAAAGCAGTCCAGAGGAAAGAAGGAAATGATTGTCAAGTTGTGTACGTGTAAATCATCTGACTCTGATAACACATACACAAAAGGGCTTATGAAAGGCTAATTTTCAGAGTAACTTTTTTTCTAGTTATTCATTTCTAAATAAGACCAAAGGACAATTCTGGTAATTTTAAGGCAATTCACTTAACTTGTTCTTTCTTTAACTTACATCTCAAGTAATTGTTTTCCATTAAGAGATGAATGAAGTTCAAAATCATTAAATGGCTTCATGAGAAGCCAGCGGTGCTAGGCCAACTTTTTCCACAACATGACAGCTCACATGGGAATGGAAACAGTTCTATTCTTAGGTTTAGTTTTAAGAGATTGAAACAAATCTACTTATCCATATCGTATCCAGTTTACTACCCTCCTCAAATTTGGGTGTGGCCACGTAACTAGGTTTGGCCAGTGGATTGAGGGCAAGGTGGTAAGTCGCACTTCTGGGCTGATGCTCTCTTTCTCTAGCCAATGTAGGCCACATGCTGAGATGGCCAAACCTGCAGCTGGTAGCAGCGTGGGTCACTGTCCCCATGGAGGTAAACTGTGCAGAGTTGTCTGATTTGTATCAAATGTCACACAAACAAGAAATAAACCTTGGTTTTATTAAGCCACTGAGATTTTCAAAGTGTATTTGTTATGTGGCATAACTTAACTTATCCTGACTAATGCAGGACCTTGGAGTATGCGTAGTCTTACCTCACTTCCATCATAAGAATCCTTCCTATAGCAGCCCTGAGACAATGGTCCAAATACTTCTTGAACACCTCAGGAATAACAGCAAATAACCTGGCAAGCAATTATATAGTACTCACTATATAATTGTTTTCAGACATAATTTTAAGCATTTTACATGTCTCATAAAAACCTTAACTCATCAATAAAATTTCCCTCCTTTTACAGCTGGGTGAACTGAAGCACAGAGAAGGAACTTGCTCAGGGTTAAACAGATAAGTTAAGTCACTTGCCTCAGGCTACCTAGTATCCTAGGTGTCAAAATCAAGCAGCTGCTTTCAGTCTATACCCTTAACCATGGCACCATGTGGCTTCCCTAGATTGGATTTTCATTTCCTTTTCACACAGACTGTTCAATAAAACACAGAATCATAAAACCCAAAAGACAAGGCTGGAAGGGACCTTAGAGATCAATCAATCCCTGCATTTTACATGGAGGAGAAACAAAATCTCTCTGCAAGCCATTTTCCTGCTTTTGTGAGAAAGATCTCCCTTGGGGGTTTTCAAATTAGTGACCTGGGGATCACTGGAGCTCAGCGGAAAGGTTGCAGGGGCCGTCAGTTTGGAGATTAGAACGACTAACTCTGTTCTAATCTATTTTATATAGTAAGCTTCTGGGTAAATTTGTATGTGACTATTCTACTGCTTCGATAGAATTTAAAAAAATGATGAGCTTCTCCAGACTTCCCCTGAAGTAGTAGGCTTGTAAGGTTGAACTACTTGTAAGGTAAATAATAGGTCCTCGTATCAGCTGGGAGGTGGGGTGGGACACATGAGTTGCTTATCCCAGGGGTCAGTTCTGGCCCAGGATAATTTGCCACTTCCACAAAAAGACTCACTAAATTGTCTGGCAGCAAGAACAGCCTTATTGACTACTGTTACCTACACTGTAATATGTAGTAGACGATCTATGACCTATATGTGAAAGAGAGAAGGAGGAAGAAGATTGAGTTCATTTGGGTTGAGTAAATAAATTAGCATGCTTTGGCTGCGGTGACCCGACGGCAAAGACATGGCTGGAAAGTCATTGTGTGTTGTTTTGTCTATGTATTCTCAAATGGCCAGGGGTGGATTTCCTCTCTCATGAAAAAGGAAAGAGAAAAAGAAAGAATGAGGTAGACAGATTAAAAAATGTATGTTAAATTGACTGACAGCTCTGAGAAAGCACAGGCAAACACACAGCTTCGCTTGATTCATTTTAACGCAACTAATTACACAAAACTATCGAAATGTGCTGATCACATTAAGAGGCCAATGAAAAACTTTTCTTTGCTTTTAAAAAAGCATTTCTTTTTGTGTGCGCTGACAGCAGTCTTGGTACATTTATGTACTAGGTATGATGTGTATTAGGTACTATTTATGTACACATGGCTTGATTTACAAATTCAGATACATTAACTCAAAGGTATATATTTTAGAAGAGGGAACTTGATGAGGCAAGAGGACACAGGGAGAGGTCTAAGAAAGGATTTTACGGGAGCTGTGCTCACTGCGGGCCCTCTTACCTTGCGTGGTCCCATCCAGTCCCATGATGAGTTTCATTGATCTGATGATTTGCTCTGCTATCGGGGGGCTCATGGATGTAGCATAAGCAGCACTATGTGAGTGAACCCGTAAATAATCCACCAGGTCCTTTAGTAAAGGAGGAAAATCCAAAAAGAAGGCAATTAAATCTCACTGTGGGTGGTGATAATCACCTCTCATCTCAACCCCATTCATCATAGCATAAGACATTTGATTCTTGAACGTGGCCCAGTTTTCAGTGGGCACTACCACACATTTTTCTATCCCTTTTCTTAGTTTCTCTCTCATAAACATAGAAAGTATTCAGTAGAGGATGTAAATTTGGAGTTGAAGTCTATAAGGCCAAACCAGATGTGTAAAAAAAAAATTATTTCCCAAACATTTGTTGAGTACTTAGTATATACAAACACTGGCTTAGTATTAAGGAGTGTCCAAAGAACACAGGATGCGATCTTGTCATTGAGGCTATTACATTAAACTGTGCCCGTGGAAAAGTAATGGTAGGAAAAGTAACAAGCCATACAAACTAGTATATGCAACAGGGCTACAGCCTGCAGAGGAAAGAGAGGGGGTATTTGCTAGTTGGAATAGATAGGGAAAGTTCCAGGAAGAAAGTGAAATTGATTAAGTATTGAAGAATAAAGACACATATAGAGCAAAAGAAAACTTGGGTGGGGGGACGGAGTGGCAGAAGGGAGGGCTGGTTATGCCTTGGGCGACAGGAAAGGACTGCAATTTTGTGCAACACTATTTGGAGTTCCAACTCACTACAGAAAGCTGGTTTTCAGTGTCAGTGGGAGGAATGATTCTCCACCTATGTGTCTGACTCCTGAAGCTAAACGTGAGGTCCCACATAAGCCTGCTGAGAGCCTAGAGAAGCTCCACTAACCTAATGTCACAGTCAGGAGGGCCTCAGAGCTGGCATCTGGAGGCACTCAGCTCCAGCTGTACCATCTCTCTGCCCACCTGTACTGGCTCTTCACCTGGGACCTTCAGGGTGTTCTGCAGAAAAGCTAATGGACTGATGATGGCTCTCTCTACTAGCAGTGGGTTCTGTAAAGGATCAGCCACCTTCTCTTCTAGGACAACAAGACAATGTAAAATCCCACTTAACGGTCCTTTCCAATTATTCCCTCTTCTAGGTGAACTGGGATGGGGGGAACTCTGCATGGGGCAAACCCATCTCTTCCTAGTCCTCGCTTCATTGGCCACATCCATCCCACCTCTGAGCCTGGGACTGTGCCCCACTCTCCACTATTCTATCTCTCTTGGGCTCTTGGTGGCGTGGTTGTTCATAAGCATTTTAAACATTCATTGCTCATCTTCTTCAGTAGAGAGAGTTACCTGCTTCCCAGCCAGTTGGTGACAGGACGCCTCTACCTGGCCCATGCAGGGAACCAGTAGCTCCATGTTGTCCTTCCTGCTTTCTTCAATATGTCCTTCATTCTAAATCCCATCCTCCATGCCTCCTTCTTCTCTGAAATCCCTTCTTTCCTTTCTTCTTCATTTACATTCTATTTTCATTCATTTTTTGTTTCTTTCTTCCTGTTTGTTTTTACTCAGATTCCCTCCCTCCTTTTAATTTCAAATTCTCCACTTAATGTTTTTCTCTGTTTCCACTTCCTCTTTTTTCTTTCTCTTTTCTTTCCCCACCCCTGACCCCCTACCTTCTTGCTCTGGGCTATGTTCTGGGTGTGGAAGTCCAAGAAGAGAAGAAAAATAGAAAAACTAGTTCTTGGCAGCTATTATCCACTTATATTAAAATTAAAATTCGATTCCTGTCTATTCTTTTGTTTGGTGAGTCTCTTTTGTTTAGGGGGTTTTAACCATATTTGAAGAGTGTATGTCTGATGACCTAAGGCACCGGGCACATGACATTTGGGACGTTCACTTTGGAGGATGGCAGGGTGGGGGTGTTGCTAAAAGAGAGAGAGGCGGCCATGTTCCAGAGTAGCTTCGGCAGAGCTGTCCCTCACAGCTCTATGTTCAGTGCTCTCTTTGGGCAGCAGCAAGGGTTTTCTTTCTCTGTTAAGAGCTGGTACCTCCCAGCAGGATGCTGAGGAGGCCAACTAGGGGACATGGGAGGGGCTCCTGTGGGACTGAGTCAGGAAAGGGCTGTCTCAGGGAGGTAATCCGTTTTGAAGAATGGGTAGGTTTGGATATACACAGAAGAGGGGCAAGGCACGGACATGTGCTAGAACTAGGAATTGAGATGGCATCTTAAGCAGCCAACGGTGGAGGAGTCAATTAAGAGTAGAGAGAGAAGCTAGAGCTCCCGAGAAAAAATGATGAGGGGTTGTCTCCTTGAAGGGAAGTATGACCTTGGAGTGATGGCAAACTCTGACTCTGCCTCTTACTGATGTGTGACTGTGTGCAATTTATTAAACCTCTTTGTGCCTTAGTTTTCTTCTTTGAAAAATGAGACAATGATAGTACCTCAGAGTCATGAGGATTTAATGGGTTAACACACATATAATGTTTAGAATAGTATCTGGTACAATATCCAGTGAATAACTGATGCTGTTGGCAGTTATCACTGGATTTTCAACCCAGAAATTCTTAGAACTGGGAGAATGGGTGGAGGGAGGGGACCAAAATATAAAAACTCCTTGGAGTCCCTTTATTTTGCAGAGGGTAAAGTTTTAAGTTTATGTAGCTACACATTGGACCCAGACATCGCACTAAAGATTTTCAGTCCAGTACTTCCTCCATCCTTATTTGAGTGAAAAGAAAGGAAAACGGAGGCTTTAAAGAAAGGTATACCCAAACCTGACAGATTGCTTGACTCTGAAGAGATGACATAGCTCATACAGTCACTGATACATCTACAGCTGAAGTTCATTGGCTGCTTGAGGCTCCATTTTAAGAACTTTATGTGTTAACTCATTTTAGCTTCATAATAACTTTGTGAGGTAGGTACTATTTTTATCTCCACTTTATAGATGGGATTGCTGAGTCATAGAAAGGATCAGAAAATTATCCAACCAAATAGTGGTTGGATAACGAGGATATGGACCCAAAGAGCCTGTCTCAGGAGTCCACACTTTTAACACCACACTTACTAACTTCTTTAGACCAGAAGAAGGGGGACCAGGAGGGCAAAGAGAAGACTACCTTTCTACTCTTTCCTAATCCACAGGGATTGTTTCTCTTTTATGGGGGAGGACAGGAGAATTCCTTATATACTCCAGTATTTATAGTACTAAGCCATAGATTGAATTGCATCAGTATCAAATGTTTCATGTCTATTAATCTTATATCTCCAAAGAGACTGAAATCTTGAGAGTAGGGAACAGAGTTATACACTTTTTTTGAAAATGCAGAGTGGTCTGTTAAATACTGATGGTCTAATACTGATGGAGAACAGGGTTGTTTTAAGGATTAAGGAAGGATGGTGAGGGTCCCTGAGGTATATAGGGGGACAGTAAGCTGCTTTCTTAGGGGGAAAAAAAGTAGCCTTGTGGCATCACTGACAAAGATCAGGCAAGGAAACAAAACAAGGCTGCCTTTGATACCTAAAGAGCTCTTCTCAATGTCCTCATCCCCCAATTTTCCTTCAAAAATTGAGAAATTTCATAAAACCAAGGTCATGTGCATCCTTAGTTTGAATTAAATGCCTCGTCAGTGCAATATCACTTCCTTTTGAAGTTAAGACTCTCTTGCCCATAATCTTATTTCTTCTAGACTGAGTCCATTTTCTATCAGAGTCTGAGTGTATAATTTGCTTGTGTGGTTAGAAAAGTGGGGTTCTTTGAGTAACTTCTGCAGAGCATCAAGGAAAGCCTTGTTTTCTGCTTTCTTTTTTTTTTAAATTCCATTTTAGCATTCCCCCATTGGGTGCCATGAGCCATGAATTAAGAGTTGGCTTTGGTTTTTTGCAAGGCGAGTCTGGGTTGTGTCTTCCTTCAAGGGTAGGTTAGAGGTCTTCTCACGCTGAAGTTTCCATGTCCATTTGTACATTCAAAACCCTGATTATTTTCTCTACCCATAGGCCTGGAGTTCAAGGACAAGGGTGGCTTTTCTGAGCAAATCAGACAGGAGACTCTTAGAATAAACATCTTGGCATTCATTCCATGACCCCCATTTACTTCAAAGGGCTGTTAAATACAGCCAGGGTTGAGCATGCGGGGCAGAGCTGGCTTCTGCAAGAGGGCTGCCTTCGTCTGGCACCCAGGCTTGTGGGGCTAATGCTCACTCCAAACTCTGCTGCTCTGTCCCACATCCCTCCTCCAGAATTCCAGCCCTGCAACCTATCAATCATGAGGGCTACCTTTGCTTTATTCATTTGTAAGTCTCTGGTCAGCCAGTGGAGACTGTGAAAGACAGTGGTCAGCACCAGGCGTGCCACAAAATTCAGGATCATAGCTGAGAAAAATGTGGACCCCAAAACTGGGTTTGCAGTGTTGACCCATCTCCTCAGCAATTGGATCAAGAAAAAGTTAAAAAATAAAAATAAGAAAACTAGCCACATCATCTCAGGCATTCTTTAAAAAGCCACTCATGGCATGGAACTCCGACAGGTGAAGATTTTACCTCAAAAATCTTAAAAGAACAGAATGTTCCAAGTTGGGTTGCTCACAGATCATCTTACAGGCACTCCAAACTCAAGGTGAGCAAAAGAGCAAAATCTTGCTGATCTTTGAGAAACTTTTTGGCAGTTTCCCTGAGGTGGGGAGAGAAGGTTGAGGTCAGGGCAGAAAACTCCAGTAAGCAGAGATGACTTTGTAGGACACTTTGTGATGGGAAGACCGAGGCCAAGATAAAATCTCTACTCTCTGTGCTAGTATCTTAGCACCAAATCATTTTTTAAATCCTGTTGTTTGTTTCCAAATATTTTTCTTACATGATGCATCTGATTGCTAAGGTATATAGTTCTCACCTTGACCAGCTTCATAAAGATTTCTAGAGCCTTCTAGTAACTGTTAGTGAGAATATGTATAGTCTCCCCTGTAACTAACCCTAATATTCACATTTAGCAAGAGAGGTGGGAACCAGTAAGTCATCTTTTTCTAGCTTTTTAGATACAAGTGATATTTTCAAATCTCCCAAGTTTTACTAAGAACTCAATGAACATAGTAAGATTTAAATTATTAGGGTTTCAGAAAAATGCAGAGTCCTAGTATGGGCATGTTAACATTTTTTATGGTTAATTATGTTGCCTTTTAACCTATTGGTTTAGAATCCTGTGTATTTTTGCAGTAGCCATCAAATTGAGAGATAACCTGGAAAACATCCAGGAAAATTTGTGTGGTGAAAATCTGAAAGTGGTATTCTACTTAAACAGATAAGCAGCAAGATTTTTTCAAGCAAAAGCATTAGTATTTGTCCTACCCTATGTCCCATCAGTTGAAAAAACAGTTTCAAACAAAGTGAAAATTCTTCACAAAGTTATTCAAAGTCTAGGGGAATAAACATTATGATTTAGATTGAAACTATACATAATTTAAAGTTAACATAATTTAAAACACTGAAGGTAAGAAATGCTGATACGGAAGTTTCGACAAACTCGGGCTCATTGGCTGGAAGGAACCCGCAGTTTATCTGGATTTGTCACAGTCTGACCAAAAAACACCTTTCCAGACAGGCGTGTATCTGACTGATTTTTAAACCACTGGGAATGACACATACATACACCTTCTCAAGTGACCTCCTATCTCCTGCTCACCCTTCAGGTCTTGAAAACCTCCTTATGGTTTCTAGGTTTTGCATCTTGCTGTTTCAAGGCAGAAAGTCGATACAGGCTAATGGATCTCTGCCAAACACTTCCTAATTCTTGCTGCCATCTAGTGGTAAACTCATAAACTGCAGGGCAACATGGTGGAGAAGAGAGGTCGGGGAGGAGGAGAGGGAGGAGGAGAGGGAGGAGGAGGCAGAGGAAGAGGAATAATTCAACCCTCTGTACCCAAGTACTGTATGCACAAAGTGAGTATTTTAAAGAGCAAGAAAACAAACAGATCTGAATACATTTTCTGCATCCTGATTAATGTAAATAATAATTTTCACAATTGCTCAGTATCTACCTCAGATGAATAGAAGTTACATAGACAAGAGCAAGTACACCTTTAAAACAGTCTACTGACTTTGGGATGGAGAGTGTGAGAGAAAACTGCGAGCTGGTCCTTCCTTCGGGGTAATCGCGAACCTTTGTTTAAAGTGGTGTCAGATGAAGAGACTCTAAGGAGGGAAATGTGACAACTACCAAACTTGACAATATTTCAAGGATCTGCTTGCTTCAGTTTATTCAGGTGCCTTTAGTTCAGGAAACAGAGTTATGCCTGGTTAAAATTTTTGTAGCTCAGAACTGCTGCTAAAGTAATCACAAAACCACAAGCTCACAAGCTACGGTAGCCTGGAGAAGGGGACTCCTCCATCTGGGACCCTCTGATCCCATTGCCTTTTCAGTCAAGGAAGGGAACATTTAACCTTTCTCCAGATTCAGCTGAATTTCGTAGGATCCTGGGCATTCCCGATGTGTTGAGCGTTACCCAGCTAATTCCCACAGGATGAAAAACTGGGCTTTGAGCTTGGAAAACAAGTAGTACTTATTGAAGGGTAAAGACCACTGAAAACTCGGAACGTTTGAAGCATTTGTGCAACTCATGGCAGGGCAAGGGGCCACAATGAAATAGTTGT
>PVKM010042928.1:0-12668 GCA_004027735.1 Carollia perspicillata
TTTCCAAAGTGATTAGAGCAAGCAGACTGGAGCCAGGGCCCTAGTACAGGGTTCAGGGGGCCTCTTGGGAGTGGCAGCCTGAATTTGGAGATTAAAAAGATGGTAAGTAATGTTCAATGAGCATCCTTCATGTGCCAAGCAGTGCATCGGGCACTTCCGCTTTTAGTGGGCATTTCATTTAACCCTGCAACAGCAGGAAGAAGTGAGACAAGCATCTTTTCCCCATTGCACCAATGAGTAAACTGAGGATCAGAAAGGCTTAGTAAGTTCCCCGAGGTTGCACAGTGAAGTGAGAGCCTGGGTTTGGGGCACAGCTTTCTCTGGCCTGAGAGCCTGTGTTCTTTCCTCTCCAGCTGTCTGTCTGTCAAGGGCGGCAGCAGGTGGTTTGGCTGGAGAGTCTCCAACAAGTGGGGGAAGAAGGGGACTGCCAGGGAGGTCGGAGGACGCTCAAACAATTTTGGCCCTATTTACAATTTTTCAGAATGTTGGCCCTTCCCCTGGGGGCCATGATATGTAACCCTCAAGGGAAAGTTCTGCATGGGAAGCACATGCAAGGAATGAATGAACGGTTATCAGAGAGCAAAGGGCAAGGAGTGGTCACCAACCCCACTCTGCTTCCCCCAACTCTGATTCTTTAGGTGCATTGAAATCGGCCACCCAGGCAGACCACGCGCTTTCAATCAGCAGCGTGTGCACACAGCTTGCACACAGCCCAGCACCAGGCAAGAGGCTCCCGTGCCTCCTGCAGTCCCTGGAAAGTCAAGGGCCTTTCTCATCGAATTGCTCTGCGGAATCATTCTAGGGGTCTTCCCCAGCGAGGCTAATTTGTCTCCCTACTTTCACACCTGATCAGACCAGCCCCTCTCCGTTCATCCAATTAAGTAACCACATTCGGGTCAGTCTTAAAGAACAAAGAGAAGGTATGGCTTACCTTTGGAATAAATTTGAAAGGTCCAACAGAGGTAGAAGGTGTTTGGAGGCTCAGAGTTAATTTTCTGAGAGGACTCACTCCTCCCAACTACACTGTGTCTTCAGCTGCACCGCTGCCATGGGAGGTAAGGTGTGATTCCGGAAACAGCCAGCGTAAGCAGAGAGATGGGCCATTCTGCCACCTCTGTGATGGACAGTAAGTCAGTAAACCACTTCCCTTGCTTGGCTATTCCTCTGCAGTGGTCACTGGTTAAAAGTATTCTGAAAACATTTAGCAGTTCCTAAAGCCGAGGAACACAATGAGAGATAATGTAGAAAGTATACGTATACGTATTCCTTGAGCCAGCATAATTTCCCTCCTACCACTTAACTCAAGGAAATAACCAGATTTGCACAGAGATCTATGCACAGTATGTTCCTCATGACATCTTTTATGCGATTGGAGAAGCGAAAACAACTAATGTTCACAATGAAAGGGCCTGACCAAGACAATTAACGTGGCTATTAAACATCACGCTGTGGGCAAAGCAGTGGAGGGCAGGGTGGTCACAGCATCACGGTCAGCAGGGGCCAGGAAAGCGAGTCAGACAGCAGCGGGTGCAATGTTAGGTATATTTTATCAAGAGAAAATATTGGGGGGGGAGAGAGAAAGAAGTCTGGAAATTTATGTCCCCATAATAGTATAGAGTTTTTCTCCAGGGGATGGAGTTATGGGCAATATTTCTTCTCCTTGTGCTTTTTGGGTTTCCAAATTTGCTGTTTGGAGCCCCCTTTGGCATAAGGAAAATTTTTTTATTTTTTTAGGAGATGGTTCTGTGGCAGAGCCCTTGGTGGTGCCTGGAGGCGTCTGTCTCAGAGCAAGGCAGCTGCTTGCGGGGTCCAGGGTGTCGGTGGCTGCGGAGTCCGTCTGCCAAAGCACAGGCAAGCCTGGCTCCTGGATTCATCTCCTGCGATCGCTCTCACCTCCCCGATCCGTGGGGGACAATCAGTGTCTCAAATACCCAGCCTGTTAGACACAGTGTTTGATGGAAGATCCAGTTCCTTGGATTAGTGCTGGGTTGAAAAATGACCCACGGGTCTCTGGAGATACCCGGAGCTGGAGCAGAGCTCGGTATTTATAACCCCGTCTCCCAGCGCGGGGCCTGGACACCACACAGTTCTGACAGATGATTCTCGTGAGAAACTTCCCGTTTCCATTTGATTATGGGCCCATAAACACAGATTGCAATTGAGCGGAGCTAGGGCTCCGCCTGCATGCAACCTGCCAGGGCTCAGGAAGCCTTTCCGGTGGCTGTGGCATGCCTGTCATCCACTGGAGTCCTGGGCTGCTCAGAGGACCCTAAGCAGCTCCTGAAGCTATGCCTGCATTCTCATATGATTGTCGGAAGTGTCCACAAGTGCCTCTCCTGTTACTTGGGTGGGACGTATCTCCCCTGGATCATCCAGTCCTACCCAGTCATGGGTGATGGCGTGTGCCCGGTTGGTAGTAGGAGGCTTAGGCAACTTTGGTCCGGGGTTCACCATCCTGATTTTTCTCTTCTTCGTTCATGCATGCATTCATCATTTGGCAACATTGGACAGCTGCCAACGGTCAGACACATGCACCCAGACATCCCAGATAGACTTAGGGACACAGAGACTAAAGTCCTACTGCTGCCCTAGGAGTCCTGTGCTAACACTGCCCCGTGCACTACCTTAGAGAGAAGCTCTGGGAACTGAGAGAGCCCAGAGGATGGAGCAGCCAGCCTGGGCCTTGGGGAGGGCACGTCGGTCATGCCATTCAACAACAGTGTCCAGAGCACCTTCATGGCACCTGCTCCCGTGGGGACTGGACAGCAGAAGTGAGGCCGCATGTGTTTATTACCATCAGAAACTTCTTCTGTTAAGATTGCTTCTTTCTCCCTCCACCTATGGGGAAACAATCAGGAACGGCTTCGGGACCCTTGAGAGAGGGGACAAGGTGAACCCATAGCACAGTGACACTATGGGGTTCTGAGTCTTCAGCTAGAATTGATTCGGCTAATATTTACTGGTTCTGTACCTGGCATTGTCCAAGGAACTGGGAAGCATAAGAGGCCGAATGAGACGAAGCTGGAGGACTCAGGGAGCTTCCATTCTACTGGGAAGAGCAGGAGACTGAGGCACAGCTGAAGGAACCCTTGAATACGTGTCCAGTGCGGAGAAGGGCGATGGATGACTTAGAGCCGAGAAGCGGGTGAGGGAGGGTGGGGCACAGGCAGCTATTTGACGTGCAGACGGGGCTGGTGGCAGCAGGGACCGTGGTGATGACAGGGGAAGTGTCTGGGCTCCAGGTCCACTTGGAAAGCAGAGTGCTCAGAGTGGGGAGAGGAGAGAAAGGGAGGTGTGGAGGATGGTTCTCAGATTTTTCGCTTGAGAATCAGGAGGGCAGAAATGCTGTTTACTGAGTGGAGAGAACTGGGGTGAACACTTGGGGGAATGTCACTTCTAACCCACACCTATGTCCCTAAATGCCGCCCCAACCCCATGGTCCCTTACCCAGTGCCTTGATGCATCACACTGTCTTTTCTGTCACCTGTGCACTTGCCTGCCTGCTGTCCTTGATGTCCCATTTGTACTGTGCACTGTGTTGCACATGTAATGAGTGGGAAGATGCCTGGGGTCCCTCATCCAGTGTGAACCCCAGTGCAGTGTGCTCCAGCTCCAAGCCCAGCCATGCCCCTGCCTGGGGCCCGGACGCCAGGTGGTCCAGCACCACTGTGGGGCCCAAGCGTCTGGTGCTGCTGCCTCCGGGCCGTGCTCAGCTGTTCTGGCTCCTTCTCCATAGAAACACCCAGCCATCCTGGTGTGCACGGGCTCCTACCCCGGCACAGCGCGCACCAGCCTCCTTTGTGGACCAGCTGCTCGGTCTTCGCTCTTTCATCCCAGTTCCTGGGAGGCCCTGGCTCCGTATTCTGTGCAAACACATCTTGACTTCTTCAGACCACATGACAGGAACATCTGCTGCCTGAAAGGAAAGGACACAGGGGCCCTTTTGTGATTACTCTTAATGGTCTGCAGCCCCAGGGGTACTTGCATTGGAGTCATGGATCTAAGGATTTCCAAGATATTTCTAGAAGTGTATATTGCCTTCTGTGGTACAGGTGGCAGTAGAAAAGGGACATGGAAGAGGGTGCAGGGGCTACTGGGACTGAGCAGAAAGGCTCATGTAAACCTTCTGTCCCCAATGCCTCTTGTTATGGGACAGGGCACACAGGAGGGAAAGCAAGATGCGACAGCAAAATGCCTACTGTACCTTTTGGCCACAGGGGTCCCCTATTGCCATCTGCCTGCCAGTAGCTCCATCTCTTAGCCCAAGGGCTTTTTCTGAAGCCCTAAAAGTTTGCTTTGCCAGAAGCAAGGGGAGCTCTCTTGAATCCCCTCTCCTGGGCAGCTCTCCACCCAGACCAAGGAGGGTAGGTGTATGAATGCCCCTCGGCTGGGGTGACGCAGAGGCGCCAGTCTGGCAGATCTTGAGACTGGGATGGCACATGTCAGCCTCTGTGGGTATGTGGGTTGTTATTCGGGCAGTTCAACCGGGCACCAAGAGCCTGCGGATGTCCTGGGGCCTCGGGACAGGGAAGAGATCCTATGGGGCAGAGAGGATGAGCACACTGAGAGCAGGACTTCCCTGTTCAATCGTTTTGCTCTGGGTCAGCCCGGAATGGGAATGGAGTCCAGTGAAGCTCATAAACCAGCCGTTTAGAAGGTGCAACACTGCAGTCGCCGGGGAAAGGGTTCTTCCGACTTCTCTGTCTCCCCGCAAAGTAGGGACAGGCTTCCTCGTTGGAATCCTAAGCCATTTGCAATACCAGTCTCGGAGTTGGGGATTTGGGCTGAATCTTGGTTGCTAGCTTTGACATCATGTGACATTGTATTAAGGGAAAAGGGGAAAACTGTAGGCTTCTCATCACCCAGACACATGGAGACTGGGCATTCCTTCACCGATACCATGAGGGAAGTGGCATTGCTGGTCCAGAACTCCTTAGCCTCATGGTTCAGCTGATATGGCTGTTTCCTGGGTAAGCTCCACATTGGCCATGGGTCAGTCATAGCATCTCAAAGGGCAACCTTTTCATTTATAAAATGAACTGAGCCCTTGGACTCCATGGCCACTAGTACCTCACCCACTTCCCGAAGTTCACCTTGTTCTTGGGTCCCTTGTGAACAAACTTTGCAAACACGCATCATTTATTTTTACCACGGTAGCCCATCTTGTGCATCCTTTATGGAGTTTATCGGGAATGGCTGGCGTAGGGGACCACCCCATTCTGGGTCAACTGAAAGGGCACCGTGGTTTGAAAAAGGGCTGACAGTGGAGCAAACACAGCCGAGCTCTCATTTGCAGTTGGTTGAAAGGACGAATACTAAACCATCACACTGGGCTTCGGGTAGCTTAGGCTTTGTGACCTCGCAGGAAAGGAAGGGAGCCTGGTTCTCATGGGGACAGATGGGCCTGTTTGCAAATACTTCCTTAGATACCCCGTACACACAACATCCTGTCCTGGGTGGGTGGTTGTGACCCAGGAGACTGAACAGACCTCAAAGAAACACCTGCCGCAGAAGTAGCAGCGTCTGTCTGCAGAGCCAAGAAGTCATTGTGTCCCTGCCTGTTTGTCTAAGGGTTTGAGTTTTTCAATAGGCGGCTGGGTGAGGAGTCTGGGAGTGGGAGGGAGGGACTCACACCAGGCTCCCTGCTCACCTGCCCGGGAAGCTGTGGGCTGGGGTCTGGAGGGAGAAAGTTGGAGGACGGATGGGGAGGATGTGAAGGCATCAACCCTGGAAGTGTCACAGCCTCGTTTGGCCCTGGTCTCAGACAGAAAGTTTCCTGGAGAATTGACGCTAATCTGAGCAGGCATCTTGCCCAACCAGGCTATCTCTTGCTCCCAGACTTGTCTGGTTTTCTTCCTGAGGAGAGGCAGCTGACACTGAGCCCTCTTTGAAGTGAGGCTGTACTGCAGTGGGAGAGACAGCAGGGTGGAGAGGCCACCCCATGGGCATTTCAGAGGACCCCGATGTCATTCACAAGCAGTCACACTAGCATAGCAATAGACCACGGCTGCACACAGAACAAGACCCTGAGCCTCCTAACATCCTCTGGGGCAAGAGTAACAAATAGTAGGCTAGATGTCACCACCACTTTATTTCCCATGCAGACATAGCAACTGAGATAAAGCCTCAGAGTCCTTCTTAACACTTCCCTGGGCAGTGAAGAACACTAAGATCCAGAGTTGGCATTCAAGATCAAACTTATTTTCCATGTCTGTCTTGGGAGCTTATAGTTTAAAATGGATTCACTGACACAGATAAAGATGTAATAGCTATGCAGATAATTTGATAAAAAATATTTAGTGACAATTATAACAGAGATGACTGTTCACCTTGCCTAAAACTTACGGTTTTTGCCCACTGTGAAAACTCACATCAGAGTATCCTGTGATCCACGTGCCTGCCTTTGACATGAGGACCATCCTCGCTTGGGTTGGGAGGACCTGGCAATCTTCGTGAGCCTCTTCCTGCCCAAGAACCCTGCTCAGGTTACATGTTCTGGGGAGAGCACACAGCAGCCAAGACTGATGTCTGCATTCTCCGTGGCATCTCTGCAATCTGCTCTGCCTACTTCTACCTCTCTCCTAAGCTCCCACCCCTCAGGTGACTGACCATGTAAGTTACCATATAAACTAGGAGGGGCACTATTAATAATTACACAGAATGACAGGGAGAAATGGAAGGTGTCCAGACAGACAGGCAGGTGATTCCCACGACCCTAGGCCCTGCCCCTGTGTATGGGCATGCGTATATGTGTGCTGTGTGTGTCTGTATATGTGGTGGGTGGCTGTGTTCTGAGGCAGTGAGAGAAAAAGCATCCTCCTCTAGCCTGGGGTCGGTCCCCGCCACAGCCCTGTGTCCCTCTGGCTTCTGCTGCCAGCTCCCTCTCAGGTATGAGAGTGCAGATAGATGGAGTTCCCAGCTGGGCTGACACGGCTCCCAGGGGCTGGAGCAATTAATTAAGCCTCGCCTAGCTCTCGGCACAACCCTAGAGCTGGCGAGGGCCTTTTACTTGCCACTTGAATGCGTAGCTCCCTTTCTTCACAGTTCCGCTCAGAAGTGATGGAGAAGGAATCTGGGAGCTGGTGGAGCTGGTCTGTCCAGCAGTTGAAGGCCCCCATTCCCACAGGCCTTAGGGAAACACCCTCCGGCAGCTTCCCCAATGTGCCCACTGCAGGAGCTTCGGCAGCCACACAGGTGTGGGCAAAATTCAGACAGTCACCAATGGAAGGGGCTTCTGAGATCGCAGAGCCCAGCTGAAGTTCCCAAAGGGGCAGAGGCTTCCTACTTAGGCTTCCTGGGAGTTGCCTTCCCCTGGGAGGGGGCTGGCTATTCCAACTCTGCTCCTGGCAAATGTCCCCATGGATGGGAGAGACTCAGATGCTGCTGATGCTGGCTGCATAGGGTAGAGGACAAAGGACTGGACACTGTCAGAGCAGCTGAGCTTGGGGCTCTGTTCTGAGTGCCCCTGCAGGAGCCCCAGTAACACAAGCCACCTCTCATCTGAGATTCTGGACTGTTTCTATGACAGACTCAAGTGCAGCATCCAACCCTGAATGATAACTGTGCCCCCCAACTGCCCCCACACACGCCGTGGAGAAGGCGGCCTCCAGCTCTGCCTAAACAGCCAATAACACAAAATTCACTCCTATTTGGAACACATTAGGATTTCAATTTTCAACAAATTTCCCTTCCTGAGCCCGCTGGCCTGTGGCAGAGCGAGGGCCAGAGCCTGTGCGTGCTGAGCCAGGAAGAAGAACCCAGAAGCGAATTTTAAGTTTTCAGGAGAAATCTGCTTTGGGAAAACTGGGAATGGATGATGACGACGACCATGTGTGTGTGTAAAAGGCCTGTGCGTGTTGGGGGACAGGCAATGTGAAGCCCAGTCCAGTGACAACAACAAGGGCAGTGATAATGAGCATCATTTTCCTACAACCGCCTGCCACTTCCACCCATCACCTTGGTCTGTCTGTTACTCAACCGAATGGGGAGGCACTGCTGTGGCCCCATCTTACAGACGGGAACACTGAGGACCAGAGAGGGTCATTCATAAGGTCTGATAGCTGGTAAGTGACAAACTGGTGTTGGAAGGCTGCTCTCACCATTTGGGGGCCCTTGGATCTGTCACACTCAGGTAGACTAAGGCCAGACAAGCTTCCAGGGCAGTGGGTCTTCAGCCCTGAGGACTTCAAGTAAGCTCCCATGATGGTGGTGCCTCGGTGCCCTTCCTCACCCAGGGCTGTTATTTGTTTGTCAGGCCACGGGAAAGCAGGGGGGCCAGTGGCTCAGGACATATGACAGCATTGCGCATTTATCTGTGTTCCTGACGGTGTGGGCAGAGAAGGCAGCAAGCTATTGACTAGCAGTCGGAGGGTTTTTGTAGCTGTCCCAGCGCTTGATCAATATGGCAGCTCTGTCTTCATTAAGGTCCCAGCCAGGGGTAAGAACCAACCTGCTGGGTGGCCCCTGGGGTCACTGCTCTCTGCCTAGGAACCCCTGGGCCAGGGCATCGAGTGCAGAGGAAGCCAGACAGTGGGCGGTATGCAACCCTGCCCAGGGCACAGGCCTTGCTTTTACTCTGCTGAGAAGTACAGAATTAGCTTTTTGGCAGAAGGTGGCCAAGCCTGGTGGCTGCCCAGTGAACAGAAGGACAGCAGGCAGCCCCCTGGGCCCCACCCTCTCCAGTACCCATGGAACTGTGGCAGCCTCTCCCTTCGCAGAGCCTGGGTCTGCAGGCGTGGGGCAGGGACCACGTGGTGTGGGGTTGGGGGTTGGGGGTGGGGGAGCTGGCTGCAGAGCAGGGAGAGAGAGAAAAAGATTGTGTCAGGCCTCTTGGCCGAAGGTGACAGAAAACCCACCCCAAAATGGCTTCAGAAAAACTAGAGGGTGGAGAGGTCACTTACTGATTCTTTTCACCGAAATGCCCACACTTGCCTGACTCCAGGAGCCTGGTTGAGGTCAGCAGCTCTGCTTCCTTCCCTGCTGGCTTCACGCTCGCTTAGGCAATTGAGGCAGATGGTGGTTGGTCCCAGCTCTCTGCATTGGGAAAAGAGTGAGATTTTCTTCCTTGACCAACACAAGCCACTCTCTTTGGCCTGAATTGCATCACATGGTGATCCACAAAACAACCCCGTGCCCGCTAATTGGCAGCTCCAGGAGTCGAGGGCAGGATAAGCCCCACATGGACCGGATGGGGTAAGAGTGATGTTGCCCAAGACCCGAGAATGGGAATGGGTGCTGGGTGGCCCAAGGAGCTGTCACTGCCCATTTCAAAGGGACAGAATTAACAGAGTGGGCCAGAGAGCTGGTAGTTCTTAGAGGGAGGCATCCAAGAGAAGCTTGTGCCTGTTTGGGAGAGAAAGGGAGAAGAACTCTTGTGTGGATAGGGGAGCCCTGAGGATTTGCTCAGAGCACCCTGGGGTGCCACATAAGTGAGACTGACAGGCCCTCCCCGCAGGAGGGCGTCAGATGGGAGTCAATGGGTGTGTGGGGAGAAGGGGGGTCACTTGTTCCCTGGGACCCTCTTCCTCCCCCAACCCTAACAAGCCCCTCCAACAATAACTCGTATTTTTCCCTAGTGCTTAGACCCTACAAGGCTTCCTACACTACGTGTCTTGGGATCTTCTCCATCTTCCTGGGCAGGTGGTAACCCTGTCACTCTGGGGCCCTCCATTCAACATGTGAGGCAGCTCGTAGCAGGCAAGTGGTCAGGTTGCCTGGTTGGATTTGGGGCTCTGCTGTGTGACTTCAGACCAGATGCTCAACTTCCCTGTGCCTCAGCTCCTGTATTTATAAGAGCTGATAGCAGTGCCCACCACAGAGCGGGTAGTGAGACTGGGGTAAGTTGGTGAAATGCCCAGAAAGCTGCCTGGTGTGTTGTAGGAAGGAAGTTGTGGGACTCCTGTCTTGAACTCTTGGACTCAATCGGCTGATGTTGAGCTGGGGAGACACCATTATTAAACAGCTCGGCTGACATGGGAAGACTGAGCCAAGCTGGTGTATGGGACCCAGAGGCCCTTCTCCCATTATTTCAGCCTGCGTGAGGCCTCCAGAGGAAGGGAGGATGGGAAAATGCAGAAGGTAGTGCTATGGAAAATGGGGTGAATAGAGACAGGTAGAAAAAAGTGGGACTATTGGCCTATCAAAGAAAGCAGGAGATGGTCACGCCCTACTATCCAATGTGGGGATCTATTGTCACCCCCCAGAGCTTTGTTAGAAATGGAGAACCTCTGCCCTGCCCTGGACTCATGTGTCCGGATTCGCTTTTTAATCGTGTGGGTGGCTTGCCCATGAATGTTTGAGGAGTGGCGCTTTGGTTCTCGTCAGCCCCGTAGCCATGAGGCTCCAGTGAGGACCCTGAAACTGAGAGGAAGAACCTCAGGGGCAAGTCAGAGGGCTGAGCCCCGGCCCCACCTTCTGACACTGCCCGAGGCTGTAGCCACCAGCCCCAGGTGGCTGTCACAGTTATATGTAAATCAATGGAAACACAATACTATGAACCAATTTAGCTCCGCAGTCACTCAAGGTACATTTGTAACTGGCGGCTGCAGATTAGGGAGCACAGACTCTAGAGAAATTCCATCTCCGTGGAAAGTTCTATTGGGCTGCATGGGTCGAGTGTGTGTTTAATCATGCAGCTATGTGTGACAGAGGACCCAATCAGCCCTAGCTCTCACAGAATGGCTGCTTCCCTCATTGGGTGGCAGGGGAGGGTGGGTGTCTACGGCAAGTAGGCAAGCGACAGATGTGTAGGAACTCAGAAGTGTGGGAGTGGGGTAAGGGCATCGGGACTCGGGAAGCAGCTGCCTGAGAACATCAGGCGAAAAGCAGAGCTTGAGTTAGTTAAGGTGAGAAACACAAGGAAGGGATTTAGAGATCATTTAGCTCAAATCTCTCCCCCAACCTTCTCCCTTCCCCTCTCCTGCCCCCGCCATAATAGCACGAGATCTAGAAGTGGAGAGAGAGGTGCAGTGACCAGACTTGAAGTCAGATTTTGGGCTGTAAGCCCAGTGTTCCATTTATTTTGCCAGTGAGACAATGAGCCGGACTGTCTGTCTGGGAGGTTCCACAAGATGAATGATTGTGCAGTGCTGGGGAAGAGGCAGCCGTGGAAGAGGGCCATTTCCTAGAACACGGGGACCTACATTTACAGTCGCCTACAGTCTCGGTGGGAGGAGGTCAGAGGGGCGAGGCCAGGTATTGTGGGGCTGGGGCTGGGGAGAGACCAGGAGATGGTGGGCAGCAGGGAGCAAGACGAAGTCCTGGGCTGGGAAGGGCCTGGCTCTGTCCCCAAGCAAGTCAGGTTCTTCAGAGAAATAGAACTGATAGGATATACATTAGTGTGAATATATATATAGATAGATATAGATATATATATATAGTAGATATATACATATATGAGTAGTTTGTACACATAATTATCAACGGCATATATGTGTGTGCATATATATGTATGTGCATGTATATCATTCTATGCAATGAGATTTATTACAAGGAATTGGCTCATTTGATTATGGAGGCTATGGGACTTCCCATGATCTACCACCAGTAAGCTGGATGGAAACCCAGGGTGGTCGGTGGTGCAGTTTGAAGGCCTGAGAGCCAGAAAGCTGACGGTGAGGATTCTGGTCCAGTCTGCGGCCCTGAGAATCAGTCACGTGGAGGGTCAGGGAAGATCCGTGTTCCAGCTCAGCAGTCTGGCAGAACACAAATTCGCCCTTCCTCTGCCTTTTGTTCTATTGGAGCCCTCAGGAAATCAGGAGGGGCCCACGCACCCCGGGGAGGGCCTCAGCTTTGCTCAGCTCACCCATTCAAATGCTAATTTCTTCCCCAAACACACTCAGAGACACACTCAGAAGTGTTGGTCAGGCAGCTCTCTGGGCACCTGTGGTGCAGTCAAGTTGACATAAAACTAACGGCCCCCTCCATTCTACGATCCTCTGCGTGGGGCAGAGGCTGGAGAACTGTTCCCAGTGTCCCTGTCCTCTTCCTCGTGCGCCCACATGTGCGGGCTCCTCTATAACACTCTGCCACCAGACCAGGGGCCAGGTGGCTGAGTTCTGGCCCGTGCAATCTGAGAAGAAAAGACGCCGCCACTTCCAGGCCTGTGCCTTGAAGACTCTCCTTCCTCCCAAGCAGCCTAGCAGGGTACAGATGACGCCATGAAGGACTCCAAGGCCCTAGAATACACTGATATCCTGGATGAGGAAAGCCCTCAGGCCAACAACCCCGACGAACGGAATCCTGCCAACAGCAGGGAGTGAGCGTGAGGGTGGATCTTGCTCCAGTCAAGCCTTCAGATGAGACCCAGCCCCGGTGATACCTTGACAGCAGCCCGTGAGAGGATCAGATGGAGCTGTGCCCGGATCCCTGACCCAGAGGAACTGAGATAATATATGTGTTCTTTTAAGCCATTAAGTTTTGTGGTGGTTTTTAAACACAGCAATAGATAACATGTATTCATGGGAAAAAATGTACTGGAGAAAGGGAAATTGGTCCTGGCAGTCAGGCGGCGGGATGGGTGGGGCTGAAGGAAGTGGAAGAGAATCGCGGTACAAGGAGAGCCTTGGGCAAAAACAAGGGAAGTGACCAGACAATCGCCAGGGCCTATCTCAGTTAAGCTGCTCTGAATGGCCCTGGGGACGCCCTGGTAGATTCGTGGGTCCTCAGGT
>PVKM010042929.1:0-12650 GCA_004027735.1 Carollia perspicillata
AGGTACAGAGAATGAGTAGCATAGACGGTGGGGAGAAAATAGACAGGGAGAGGGCAAGAGTAGTGTGGGAAATGTAGAAGCTAAAGAACTTATGACACATGGACATGAACTAAATGGGGGGAGTGTGGGTGGGAGGGGGTGTGCAGGGTGGAGGGGAATGAAGGGGAGAAATGGGACAACTGTAATGGCATAATCAATAAAATATATTTAAAAAAAAGAAGTACAAATAGGTAGTTACAGAATAGTGATGGGGATGTAAAGTACCATGTAGGAAATAGAGTAGCCAAAGAACTTATCACATGTCCCATGGACATGAACAAAGGTGTGGAGTTTGCCTGAGGGGTTCAGGGTGTTGGATGAAGGGGGCCAAAGGGAAAAAAATTGGGACAACTGTAATAGCATAATCAATAAAATATCATTTAAAAAAGAGAGAGATATGTATAGATAGAAGGGGGGATGGATAGACAGGAGTTCTATATAGCTGTTAAAATAAGTAAGTGCATATATATTCATCTATAAGGATGAATTTCAAAAATGAAATGCTCAGGGGAAAAAAGCAGTCGGGAAAAAAGCAGACAGCAGAAAAACTTACACAAATTATTTCATTTATATAAGGTCAACATTCATTAATATGTTGAATGCATTAATATGTTGGAATGCATTTTTTGTGATAAAACTTTAGAGAATATCCAGAGAATAGTTAAAACAGATTCAGAATAATGGTCACCAGTGGAGAGAGGGAGAGGGGATATGACCGGGGAAGGTCATGCTCGATATCTTTAAATATACTTACGTGTTCTGCTTGTTAGTTTGAGTGATGGTGAAAATGCATTTGATGTTTCATAAACATAATTGTTTTTTAAGTTGTATGTGTAGTTTAATAAATTATTTTGTAAGCGTGGTTTGTATTAACATTTTTTAAAGATTTTATTTATTTTTAGATAGAGGGGAAGGGAGGGAGAAAGCGAGGAAGAGAAATATCAGTGTGTGGTTGCCTCTTGCGTGTCCGCAATCCGGGCATGTGCCCTGAGTGGGAATTGAACCAGCAACCCTCTGGTTCACAGGCTGGTGCTCAATCCACTGAACCACACCAGTCAGGGCTATATTAAATTTAAAAAAAATAAATAAAAAGGAAAGTGGGAATGTTGTGGAACCAGCAAGCAGAGACAACTCTTTTGAGGAATTTACTGTGAAATACCACCTTCTATGGAAAATGTTGTCTGACCTGTTAACGTAGGGTTAGGTTCCCTCCTCTTCCTAAGGCACTATGGACCTTCCCCTACTATGCATGCCTTGTGTTAGTTAAGTTAATGCTAGCTATGGTAATAGATACTGCCCCTTCTCGTGGCTCAGTAGATCCGCACAATAGATGCGGGATGCTCAAGTGAGGACTGGTAAATCAGGTGTCTTGGATCTTTGCATCTGGTGGTTTTATTATCCTCAGCAAGTGACTTACGGTCTCTGTGAGAAGAGAAAGAACAGGGAACATTGCTCATATGGGAGATTTTCATGGTCAAGACCTACACTTCCACCTAAGTACGATTGGCCAGAACTGACTCGTAATGAATCGGGGGAGTGTTATCTAGCTGTGTGAACAAATGAAAAAGAGACAGGTTTTAAATAGCTGGCCAGTCAGCCTCTACTGCATTTTATTCATCTAGTTAAATCTGGTTAAATCATCTATTTATGTTTTCTTCCTGCAAGTAGAACCCACTCACCAAGGGGGACAATCTAAAGTCCCATCGCTACATGGAGCTTGGAGATCTGTACCTCCAGGTAATATCCCATCTTCCCCATCACTATTGGATGTGGCAACTTCTTGTAGTCTTGCAATCTCTGCTTTAAAAAGAGAAGTTGTCTCCCTACCGCATCTTCTTTTATCCAATGTACAGTGGGAAAAGAGGGATACGTTGACTGTAATAAAAATGCCCATTTGGAAAAGAGAAGAGTGTGAGACATTGTATTCACTGATACATGGCAAGAATAATATCATGCTGGAGGGTGGGGGTCTCTTCTTACCATTGGTTCCACCCTCTGTATCCCTGGTGCACAGAATCGTACCCATTGCCTGACTGTACTATGTAACAGAGTTAAATGCATTAATGTATGCACTATGCCCTGTACATAGTAAGAGCTACTTCTTCTTCTTCTTCTTCTTCTTCTTCTTCTTCTTCTTCTTATTATTATATCACAACAAACTTAAGTGCCAAGTTTCTTTGGATTTGTCTAGAATCATGTAGACCTAGTGTTTTAAGACTAATTATTATTGGGATCATGAGCTATAAGTGCTCGTTTTTTTCTACCATTTGATATATATGCATGAGTGTGCATCTAGGAATATTATTGCTTAATAAATACATTTTATTGTAAACAAAAATTTATAGGGGAAATATGGGGAGCATTAAGAGATCTGTCACTTGAACACGTTAGGACGTCTTGCTTTAAAGCTCTGCACACATTTTCTCTAGCTATAGCACAAAAATCTATAGTTTTTTGTCTTTTAAACATGATAAAATTTGTGGCAAAAACACTGAGAATTATTCCTTAGGTGACTTCTAAACTTTCAGCTTTCATAGGGACATCACAGCTCTTGTGAAATTGGCACTTTATCTTGGAAAAGGCCTTGTTTTGGAGCTGAGGAATAACAGTAAAGGAGACTGCTACGTACATAGCATTAAACTCTTCTGTCTTCATTATGTGAATATGCAAATTAAGTGGAATCGGCCCGTTATGGTTTAGAAATTGTTAAAAGACTTTGCCAAGGCTCCTTTAAGCTTTGGTTGTTTCATGTTAGTAATCCTGGGTCTGTGCTGACGAACGTGACTCTGGGTAGAAAGTCCAGTTGTTCGCACTGCGGGATAACACACCTGTGCAGGTGTCACCAAGGCTCTACAGTGGCATTCTGAGCTCTGTGCTGAGCTCCATCCCACACATGAAGAATGTGCAGCCAGCTATGTGTTGCTTGTCTTGAACCTGTTCTAGAAATAATGAAGAGATCTTCAATTTATAGTCCAGTGTCCATGGTTAGAGACAAGAAACAGTTGAATGCCTTTTCTTTGTGAAACACTGTGCCAGTCTCTTTCATAAGCATTTTTGTGGAATTTATTTCTTCCTCTTTAGCACAGGTAGCAAACACAAGACCCACAAGCCAAATCCGGCCCTCCACCTTGTTTTATCCATTCTGGCACCTTGTTTCTACCCGGCGGCAGCGCTGAGCTCCTTGCCCCTAGTTAACGAGTAATTACATTTATTATAGTCCTAAAATTACTTTCAGTGCTTTGAAGGCAACTGTGAGGCTGCCCGGTAAAAATGAGCTTGACACCCCTGCAAAAATATCCTGGCCACCTTCTCTTAATCTCTTGGCTCCCCCTGGGTTCTCTATCCTTCACCCAGCCAGATAACAGAAAGATTTGCTTTCAGCTTATTCCTGTTGGTTCAATTTCCTGGGGCTCTGTCCCTGTTTCTGTTGTCCCGGGAGGCGAGCTAACCCTGAAGTTAATGAAGTTTAAGCTTCAGGGCCTCTTACTTCCGTGGAGCCCTTCCCAAGCCCATGGATTTTGAATATTGTATAAGGAGGCCCCCAGTTGTGTGGTACTGTATTAACCAAAACTCACATCTTGCTTTGCACGGCTGTATTATTCCACACTGAACATCTGTAGCCATCATCTTTTTGGTATTTTCCTCAGCTCCTTTCCTTGTAAAACTAAAGACAAAACCAAAAAGTACTGAACTGAGCTGTTCTTATTCATTGAGTAAGTAGTGTTCTAAGCCAAGTTGGCTTTCTGGCTCTGTGACATCATGGCTTAGTGACTGTTCTTTGGAATTTTCTAAGTTCTAAAAACATGGAAACCTAAAACAAGTTGTTATCCGAAATATAAATGTGGTGTTTTATAATCAGAATTAAAGGGAAAGGATGGACTATGGCATAACTGACTTGGTTAATTCTTAATTAATTGAACAAGTGGTATTGCAGAGTTACTATTTAGCATACTTTTTATTAGGGAGAAAATAATAAAGAAAACTCAACCTGCAAGTAGTTTGTAGTTAGGAGAAAGGAAGAGCTAGAGACACATACTTTTCTGCGACGACTCTAGAGATGCTGGAGAACTGCTGCTGGGTGTTGGGCGCGGCTTGGGGACAAATAGAAGACTGGACATGCTTTCCCCCGCGGACACAAGGAACATTCTGAGCCGAGACATTTGATTTGAGGAAGCCTGATGAGTTTAAAGTACTTTATGTACTTAACACGCTGAAGGGCAGGAAGAAGGAAGACGGGCGGCAGGGTGTGAAACTCGGTGTTCAGATGTGGGTAATGTGATTTGCAAATACAATTACAAGGCTGTGGAAAGCATTATATTGGACAAGTTTAAGTGATAGTAGGACTTAGAGGAGGCATCCCACTATTTCCTGTGCTGAGCCTGAGCTGATAGTAGAACAGACTGCTTTACCCCCAAAAATGTGAGACTGTTTAACGTGATGGAAACATCATAGTCTTGAACATGAGACAAATCCAGGCTGGGATCCTGGCTCTGCTGTTCACTACATGAGACCCTTTGCAGAGCTGACTCACTGTTTCTTTATGCGTAATTTGGGATTCTATGATGAGACCTAGCTCACATGCTTGCTATAAGTATGGATTAACTCATATATTTACCTAGCATATGGTAGGTACTTAGCAAATGGTATTATTGTTATGATTACTACTACTACTACTACTACTACTACTACTACTACTGCTGCTGCTACTACTACTGATAAAAGAAGTCAAAAGAAGAGAGAAGGATGTTAAACCATGATGGGAGCTGGAGGTTATTTGAAAGGTAAATTTCCATAAGTTGCAGTAGCATCAGGAGATTACAGAAGATAGCCGGCGTGGAGAGAGGGCCGCGGAAGGGCACTGTGCTGCCTCTGTGGGCAGTACTCGTTTTGGTTGCAATTCTGTATTCTGTGTACTTTGACAAATCAGTATAAACTTGGTTAAATCCTGCAGGAGATTTTTTTCCCTAAACTAAATCTTTTTAGTTGGCACAACAGCTAAATGTGTAGGAGGAAAAGAGAAGAAGGGAAAATGCAATTTTTTTCTTTTTTGGTTTAGGGAGAACAAAAACAGCCCTAGGAAAATGTTTAAAGGCATGTCCACCAACTAGAACAGATCAGTGCAAACTTTTGTGGCAAAATGTTGAAGTGGCCAAAGAAACCCAGGCTTACCTGCTGCACACATCCCAGGGTTTGCTTTTCACCAGGAGTGTCTTAGCAACCCAGTTTTCTTAGTAACATTTATTAAAAATGAGTGAAGGGGATGGAATTGGCCAAGCTGACAAAAGAGGTCAAACTTAGAGGGACTGTTCATGCATTCCGTTCTTTCTTCGTGTCTGTGCGAGGCAATAATGCACTGTGCTAGATGCTGAAAGTGATGCAAAGTAGAGACCTTCCCTGCCATTGGTTCATCAGAAGACACACATCTGAAACGCATGCTCTCGTAGAGCAGGTGGGCTCAGTGAGGTACGTGTTGTCAAATGCTGCGGGGTTTCAGACAAGAACTTTCCGAGCTTGTGTCCCTGCTCTGCTCACTGACACCACCCTTGTCAGGTGAGTGAGGAGGGATCATAGTCTCATACGGGCTGCCAGATTTGGAAATGGACATTTTTTCCTTCTTCCTCCTCCTCCTCTTCAACCAGCATTTCCTGAGGGTACCTGTTTTGTGTCATGTGGACACACATTCTCCTTTTCTGTCCTTCCCATGAATATTTTTTTCTCTGACGTTTCTCTGACAATTCTGCCAGATAGAGCTACCTAAGTAGTCAAAACAACATATCTTCTTTTTGCGTCCACTTTTTTTGGGGGGCCATCTTGGCACTGTCAGTTACCTTAATTAGGGTTCCATTTTGCAAGTTGTAAACTGGATTAGCCCAGACCTCACTGGAATATCTAGTTGTTTTGTTTAAGAAGAACCTACAAATATACTGTTTTGAAATCACATGTAATCTTGAGATTCAGTCATTTGGGTTGTTAGCGCTGAAATACACCCCAGGCTTCTCCGCTTCAGGCAGGTGTACAGTTACTGCCTACAGACACTTTCTTAGTGGAAAGGATGCCTGACCCCTGGGGATAATCACGACAAAGATTACCCAGTCTTCTTTCATTAAATTTACTGTCTTGACCTTAATTCCATGTATCAGCAGTTCTTTGCAAAGTAAATTTCACCCTGTTTTTATTTATTTATTTTTTTTGCAAAACCTTGCATATAGGCTATCCTTCTACCATATTTAACACTATGGTAAGAAATTAAATTGCATTCCTACTATCCTTTTTTCCCTCTGTTAACATTCATTCCACACTAAAAAGGTTGCTCCACTTTTGTTGTTTTTTGCTCAACTTTATAATAACACCAACAAATATTTTTATAGTGCTTTTATGTGCCAGGTACGATTCTAAACCACTTTCTACTATTGCCTCTTTCAATCCTCACAGCAACGTTAGGAGTATTATTACTTGTTCCCATTTCATTGATGGGGAAATTAAGGGCCAGAGACATCAGGCATCGTGTTTAAGATCACACACTAAGTGATGGACTGATGTTTGAACCCATCCTTCTACTCCCGTCTCTGGAATCTGTGCCTTTAACTACTCCACGTATTTTGTCCTCAAGTTGGCGTCTAGTACCTTGCTCTGACTTTGGAATGTGCATAGCCATATAAGCAAACACACATTTTTGTTTTTTAACTTGCGATATTATAACTGACCTTGAGCAGTAACATTTTTAGCCCAAGACCTAGATCCCGGAAATGGGAGATCATCTACAAAGAAAACAGAATAAAGGCCCTTTTATCTTATGCAGAACCAGCCCAAGGCCAACTTGTATAATAGGTGAAGTATATCTTTGGCTTCTTTTCACCTTTCTTCCTCTCTTACTTTTTAGCACTCTTTTTGACTTTCATGCTATTTTTTTTGCTCCACTTTCAGTAACTCGAGCCTTTCTAATTCCTAAGAATGTCCCGAGGTCTTAGTGTAGCTCACCTCAAGTACATGTTCAGCAGAAAGCAATCTACTCTCCTTCTGATCCTGTAATTCCTCTTCTCAGAAGCCATCCGAAAATCATATTTTGAAATGTAAAAAGTTTTGCATAAACATATTAATCACAGCTTTCATTTCAATAATAAAAAGTTGGAAACTGCCTAAATGTCCAACATCAGATGAATGCTTAAGTAAATTATGGTGAATGCATGCCATGCAGCAGTGATCTGAATTTCATGCCTCTGCATAACACATAAACACTACATAGATGAGCTTTCAGTGGGATTACTACTTGGGACATCAGGTTTTCCACTTCACTTCCTGGGACATAGGGTAGATGATTCCATTCTCTCGCCAGGAGAAGCACCCTTCTTTCCTGAAATATAACTTACAGTCACAAAATAGAGGGGGAACCTGGTCACATTGACTTCCAATAGAGTTCCCCAGGGGATGAAGTTCCATCTCCTTGAACATCAGCTGACTACAGGAGGAGGAGACAGAAGGTAAAAGTAGGGTTGGGAAGCCAATTCTCTGATCTAATCCGCGGTGGCCCCTGGATCAACCTCTTAAGTGAGTTGCTTCCACACAGGGCAGTGCTAGCAGAGTGTCTGTGGAAAGCAAGAAGCACCATGCTGTCAGTGGAATTGCTACTATTTTTATATCACAGGGTACCACCGGTGCACGTGGATGTTTCTGCACTACAGATACGCAAATGCAAAACCGAATGTCTAAGTCTTACATTAAGCTCTGTGGTATACACCACACTCTTCACTCCTTTATCAAGGATGGCGACAGGTAAAGAAAAGGTGAAATATAAGGACTAAATGATTGGGAAATAAATCGTAAACCTCAAGCACATTAAAAATAGAAATGATCAGTAAAGAGAGCAAGCCCCTAAGAGGGCTGATGCTGCCATCACCTCTAAGGAAACTGAGAAGCCTGTTTTCTCTTATCAAGAAGGAGCTGCTGTAGATCTGGCCTTGTTACAACAAACCACAAGTGACTGTCTAAATTATTACGCTAAAATCAATGCTACGCTGCTAAATGAACATTGCCAAATGCTGTATTTTTCCTGATCACGCAGTGACATTTGCAGGTACGGGATTTGAGCACTCCTAGTCTCTTGGTATTTCCTGTTCTCCCTGTCCTCTGTCCCCTTAGTGCTTACAAAACTTGACTGCATCTCTTGTAGTAAGTCGAAAATATGAATCTCACGTCACAGGAATTTATGTGGTCTACAAGAAACTGGCATAAAATTTCAGAAGTGGAATTCATGGCAAAGTCATGGCCTCCCAATTACTAATCAAATTATTTTCCTGTAGCAGTGGAAAGAAAGGGCCAATCTCTTTATTTCAGTTCTCCAAAGTATGGTTCACAGCAGCAAGGTTCTAGGTCCTACGCAATCATGGGGGGCAGGAGGACTGCACGAGAGGAGAAAATAACATTTGTTGGATGCTTACGGTAGACAAAACATGTTAAAAACAGTGTTATTTTAATCTTCTTTACACCCCTGAGCCAGTTGGTTCTCTGTAAATGTTGCCCTTGGAAAAACTAGAATTCATAAAATCTGGAGTAAATAGCTGTAAAGCGTAGGTAGGAGGATGGAGGAGTAAAGGAAGTTTTCATTAAGGAAATGGCCACTGGGTTACTAATTAAAAGATGAATATGAGTTCCCTGAGTAAACTCACATTTACTTTTTTACTTTTAAAAAAGTACATATTTACTTTTGAGTAAAGAGGGGGAGGGGACAGCATTTGCAGAGACTCCACAGTGGGTGGGTACTTAAAAATAGGAAGAGTGGGGTGCAAGGGCGGTGTGTGGGGCAATGCACAAAGGCCGAGACTGAGGAGGTGAGTAGGCGCGCTAGACCAGGCAGCGCTTTTCTACGCTTGTTTTAGGAATTCAGCTTCATCCTCAAAGCTCTGGAAAAGCCATTGAGAAGCTTTAATTGAGGGCTTCAATAGGAACAGATGTGCTTTTTCAGTACAATATTATAATTGTGATAGGGAGTACCTGTCAGTGTGGTCCCAGGAAAGGCTACGAGTTCAGTAATGTGGGGGAAACGCAATGGTAGTTTAGGTGGCGTGGCCCTGAAAGAGATGGAGATAGGGAGACAGTTGAGGGATGATAGGGAACATTGAAGAGGATCTGACTTTTAAACAGGGGATCATTTGTTTACCAGCGCTGGATTCAGAATATAGATTGTGTCTTTGGTTTGGGACCTGTTATGTTTGCCACACCTGTGAAAAGTATCACAAGAAACATGCAAAGGCAGTTGGACATGTGAATCTGGACTCTAGAGGAGAAATCTAGGTTTACAGATTTGGGGATGGGCCTGGTCAGACCTCCTAGGGTGAAGAACCAGACAGTTAATAGCTACATTAAGAAGAACAACCCTGCAAGGAAAAATAGAAGCCAGATCGGAGGGAAAGGAGAAGATACCGTTTTTTAAAAGAAAATGAAATGGAAGTTTCCAAATATAGAAAGGGGCAAGTAGTATCAAACGCTGTAAGAGCTCGTCAGAGATGAGGAAGACAACATTTTTACCAGTTTTTAGGAACATGGAGGGTCCTAGAAAGAATCACTTCAGAGGCAAAGGCAAGATGGGAAGGGGTTGAAGAGTAAAGGTTGAATGAGAATATAGAGAAGTACAGACAGTTTTCTTAAAAATTATGAATGGAAGGAGGGAGGGAAGAAGGTGGGGGGAGAGAGAGAGAAGGTAAGGTGGTCAGCGCGGGAAGAAAGCCGAATAAAGGGAGGGAAGCATGTTCTGAGCAGAAAGAACAAAAACCGAAACGGCCTTGGGGCAGGAGAATGCTTGGGATGCTTGCAGAAGAGCAAGAAGGACAGATTGGCTGGAGCTGAATGAGCAGGGTTATTAGATTTTACAACGCAATCTAAATGTGCCGAGAATGCTCTGGGAGCTCTTGAGCAAAGATGCGACTCCCTCTGAGTTTCTCTGGATTATCGCATCAGACTGCCTTTCAGAGAACAGGCTGTAAAGGAGGCAGGAATGGAAGGGCTGGGGATGGGATTAACCAGAAGACTGTTGAGTTAACATTAAGATGATGTTTATTTAACATCTACCATTTGAACAGAGAGCTGTAGCCTAAGCTAGAGACGTTGGTTCTTTGAACGTGGGTAAGAGAGACGTGGTTGGACTTGAAATACTATTTGTTACTGGATTGAATGTCCGTATGAGAAGAAGACAGGGGTCAGGGGTGATTTCAAGATTTTTAGCTCGAGCAATCAGGCGGCTTGAGAGCACTAGAGAAGGAGCAGATTTGAAGAGGGAGGGGCAGCAAGAATTCAGTGCTGAAGTGTGGTTAAGGGAATGATCATTTTATTTATAGGGTTCTTATGAGAATAAATGAATTAATGAATGTTGAGCACTTTGCAAAGAACAGTAAACACATCAAATGTTTGTTGTTGTTGTTGTTACCATTATTATTATTACTATTGTTGACGATATTGAAAAGCAGTAACCTGATTTGTTGGGCATGAAACTGTTTTATTATCGGCCTGCTCTTTGAACAATTTATTTATTCAATCTCAATCTCTTTCTGTCTGAAATTTTTCAAGGTGAGTATCAGATGGGGAATTGACTGCAAGATCTATAAAATCCCAGTCAGTTGTTAACAACTTAGGATTCTATGAATTGACTGGTTAGTAATATTTTAATGCTCTTTTTAGTTTATTGATATTTTCCTTTTAAAATCAAGCCACTTTCAAAGCAGATTAAGTATATTTTTATAAGCATTGTGATTTATTTTAAGCTATTGTAAGGCATTAAAATATTTAAAGAAAATTAGCAAAAATCATCTCTCATGGTAAAATCAGACACAACCAAAATTAAGGACAACAAAAATTTAGAAACAAAAAGCACCCAGAACTGACAGAAAATTGAACTATACGGAAGTCCAACAATCATTTATCCAGACTGGTAAGAGAGGTGGAGTTGGCAGCTGGCGGAGAAGGGTCGTAGCATGAAAAAGCAGTGGCTGGCAGACCCGGGCATGCAGGTGGCAGTTGGCAAACCCAGGGTGCACAGGTGGCGGCTGGCAGACCCCAGGCATGGGGTGGCAATGAACAGATCCCGTGAGGCACACAAGGCCATTGGCTGACTGCGGGCACACATTCGAGTGCAGATAAACCAGGCAACGAGACAGACTGTGCAACCCAGGGCCCCAGTGCCAGGAAAGAAAGCCTAAAGGCACTGATTGAAAACACTTGTGGGAGTTGAGGTGCCGGGAGAGACTCCCAGCCTTGTAGGAGAGTTTGTTGGAGAGACCCACAGGGTCCTAGAATGTACACAAGTCCACTACCTGGGAACCAGCACCAGAAGGGCCCAATTTGCTTGTAGGAAGCAGCAGAAAGGTCTGAAATCCAAAAGAGAGTGGAGCAAGCACCAATGTTCCCTCTCTGACCCCGCCCCACAGACAGCATCACAACCCAGCTATTGGGTTGCCCCACCCTGGTGAACACCTAAGGCTCCTCCCCTCACTACATAACAGGCGTGACCAGAACCCTCCCCTCAACCAAAAATGACTCAAACTAAAGAACAGATCAAAGCCCCAGAGCCAGTACATCTAAGTACCCAAGAGATAGCCAACCTATCAGATGCACAGTTCAAAGCACTGGTGATCAGGATGCTCACAGAATTGATTGAATTTGGTTGCAGATTAGATGAAAAAATGAAGGCTACACTAAATGAAATGAAGGAAAATGCACAGGGAACCAATAGTGATAGGGAGAAAACTGGGACTCAAATCAATGGAGTGGACCAGAAAGAAGAAAGAAACAACCAAACAGAAAAGAATGAAGAAACAAGAATTCAAAAAAATGAGGAGAGGCTTAGGAACCTCCAGGACATCTTTAAATGTTCCAACATCTGAATTATAGGGGTATCAGAAGGGGAAGAGGAAGAGCAAGTGGAAAACTTATTTGAACAAATAATAAAGGAGAACTTCCCCAATCTGGCAAAGGAAATAGACTTCTGGGAAGTCCAGGAAGCTCAGAGAGTCCCAAAGAAGTTGGACCCAAGGAGGAACACACCAAGGCACATCCTAATTACATTAGCCAAGACTAAAATGAAGGAGAGAATTCTAGAAGCAGCAAGAGATAAGGGGACAGTCACCTATAAAGGAGTTCCCATCAAACTGTCAGCTGATTTCTCAAAAGAGACTTTATAGGCAAGAAGGGGCTGGAAAGAAGTATTCCAAGTCATGAAAGGCAAGGACCTACATCCAAGATTGCTCTGTCCAGCAAAGCTTTCATTTAGAATGGAAGGGCAGATAAAGTCCATCTCAGATAAGGTCAAGTTCAAGGAGTTCATCATCACCAAACCCTTATTTTATGAAATGTTAAAGGGACTTATCTAAGAAAAAGAAGATAAAAAAACATATATAGTAAAAAGACAGCAAACTCACAATTATTAACATCCATACCTAAAACAAAAACAGAAACAAACTAAGCAAACAACCAAAACAAGAACAGAACCACAGAAATGGAGATCACATGGAGGGTTAGCAACAGAGGAGTGGGAGGAGGAGAGAGGGGGGAAAAGTACAGAGAATAAGTAGCATAGACAGTAGGTAGAAAGTAGACAGGGGGAGGGCAAGGATAGTATGGGAAAT
>PVKM010042930.1:0-12675 GCA_004027735.1 Carollia perspicillata
GTGATGGAGACACCCCCGCCCCCGTTTCAACAGGGTTCCTAGAACCTTCCGGAAGCACGGCTGCACACTCACTCCCCCCACATCTCTGCAGTTTGGAGCAAGGACTGAAGGGGATGTTTACTCCTCCATAAAACACAGGGCCCCCTAATTTTGATCCACAGTGGGGTCAACCGTTTCCTTCACACAGACGGCCCAGGGAGCGGGAGGTGGGTGCTGACTGCCCAGCGGAGTGAGATTTCTTGTTGGGGCCGTGAGAACCTTCTGGAATAGACTGTGGTGACATCCGCATGACTCTGATGAGACGGAGCCCCTGCATCACACGCTTCAGAAGGGCACCCGTTGTGGTGCAGGAATCACACCTCAATAAAACTCTTGTTTTAAAAACGGTGCGGGAGTTGAGAAAGACAAACAAGAAACCTCAGCAAAATTAGGTCCGGTCTTTCTCTCAGAGACCCAGGCCCTCGGGACAGGAAGCCTTTGTCGTTGTTTTGGGTCTCGTGTCTCCCTTCACGGGGCTGTTGGAAGCTCGGCCGGGCCATGGCTGGGAGAGGTGAAAGCAAGCAGCCCCTGCCAGCAGCCATCCCAAATGTCCCCTGCCTCTCAGACCCCTCCCTGCCCGCCTTGCCCCTAGCCCCCGACACTAGACCGTTTGGGGGAAAGTAGGTAAACCTTGGCATTTCTTAGCCATGCCAACTGAGGCTGACTGGGTACTGTACAACATTTGTTCTAAAAGATTATTAAAAAACAAGCCTTTAGAAAATGAAGGTCTGGTCCCTGAGGCCCTACATACGGAGAGGTGGCAGGACATCGTGGGGACTCCTGGCCCTTCAGAGCCCAGGCCATGCCTCACCTAGTCCAAAGACCTCCTCTGACCCCCCAAGGTTGACTTCTGTCCCCAGGTCCCCTGGCAGATGCTGAGTAACATTTGTAGAATGCACGATTGTTGCCCAAGCTTAGAGTTATTAGAAAAGAGACATTTAAGGAAATGAGAAAATTTGGTGAGAAATGGATTCTTGGCCTGGGGAAACTGCACTCAGCTTCTGATTCAGAGGGGCCTGGTCACCAGTTTCCCTTGGGAATGACACGTTCCCCTCCAGGTTACAAACATCGATGACACATTTCACGACACATAGTGTTCAAAGCCGCCCAGAAAGGGCTTCTTCAGGGGTCATCTCAGGGGTGGGGCGTGTGACGTGTCAGGGGTTGAAACACTCCCCACCCCCACGGTTTTTATTATTAGTCTGCCTATTAAGCGGAGGGAATCCATCCAAGATTAGCCCTTTGCCAGCGTTTCCGGGTCGAGTGATAAAGCACAAATATTTCCCTTTCCAAGACTCCCTGAACTCCCTGTAATATTTCTATAGCTGTCACTCTCCTGTTCACAAAAATAAACCCGGCTAAACTAAGCTTCCCTTCCTCACTTTGCCTTTTCAAGCCTTGGGGTGTCTGAAAGAGCCGGGTTTGTTGCAGCAGCATGGGGTGACCTGGTCTGCTGTGATAGATGGTGCCTTCCTCGAAATGGTCACCGCACCTCTGGGAACTTTCAGTGCTCTGATGAGGGACAGCCTGGGGTGGCTGTGGGGCCCAGGCAGGGCCCACCGGGCCCTGAGCTGCCTCCTTCTCCCTAAAAGTAGAATGTGAACAGGTTTCAGGCTCCTGTCTCAGTCTGTTTGGGCTGCCGTAACAGTGTGCCGTGGCCTGGGCAGCTCAAACAACAGACATTTTCCTCGCATGTCTGGAGGCTGGAAGAGAAGTCTAAGATCAAGTGCAAGCAGATTCCGTGCCTGGTGGTCCCCATGTCCTGGTTCTTAGAGGGACGTCTTCTTGCTGTGTCCTCGCATGGCAGAAAGGGCGAGGGAGCTGCCGGGGGACTGTTTAATAAGGACACTAGCCCCACTCCTGAGGGCTCCATCCTTGTGACCTAATCACCTCCCAAAGGCCCCGCCTCAGATGACCACCCCATCGGGGGTTATGGTTTCAATTTGAGAACGTGGCGGGATGCAAATACTCAGTGAGTAACACCTTGTGGAGCCAGGTAATGACCGTGCAACCCTGGACGAGGCGCTCTACTTCTCTGAGCCCAGGTTTCCAACCTTCTTCAGTTGAGCAGGGCAAAAAGTGAGATACTATGTGAAAGGAGCTCGGCTCCAATCAGACTCTTATGAAACGATTGTTCATGATCATCAGCCTCCTTGCCCAGGCAGGCAAAGATGTTCTGAGGATGTATTGTCCTATACAGTGTGGTGACAATAGTGAACAATACCGTATCTTATATGTGAAAGTTGCTAAGACAGTCAATCTTCAAAGTCTCTCCCCAAGAGAAAAAATGTTTCTAACTGTGGGAGGTGATGAATGTTAACTAGATTTATCGTGGTGACCATTTCTCTCTATATATATCATCATTATGTTGTACACCTGAAACTAATATAATGTTATGTGTCTAATCTATCTCAATAAGAAAAACACAGTAGGAAAAAGTAAATGAGGTTTTTTTGAACACACTATTTCATCCTGGTTATTTTTATTGTGCTTCAAGACACAAAAAAATTTTTTTCCACCTTGACCCAAGCCCTGGAGTGGCATGTGGGGACCATAGATTAGAGGACTAGATTATGGCTTATAAATTGTTAGGAGTGGCATGAAACTTCAACCCCAGGAGCCAAACTTGTTGACACGTCATGTCCCTTGCTTCTCTGTCAAACCATCTCCTGGGCTAAATACACCATGACTCAAAGGCCAATGGTCAAGGCCATGTTCCTCCTCCCTTGATAATCAAGGCTCATCTCTCCACATGTGTCCAGAGTCCACTGGACCTTGTCCCCTGGTTTAGCAGGAATGCTACCTCCATTTTAAGGCTCGACCACACCTTAGAGGGCTGGAAGACCACCTCTGTGCCCCTGTTTTATTCACCTCTGAAGGTGCTTACACAGTACTTCTGGCAAGATCCAAAGGAGCTTTCCCACCAACAGTGCAAAGGGGTGCCCACGGGAATAGCGTATATCAGGGAAGCAGGGTGACCGGTCGCCGGGGAGAAGCCTAGGGGCATGCTGGGACATTGAGTTCCTGTGTGTGTGCATGGGGCCACCTGTTCTCTGAGGGGTCTTGGGGCTCTGGCACTTTGGAGCCCAGCAATCCTAAATGCTGATTACTCTAAAGGGGTCCTGAGTTTGGGTCTAAATTTCCTGGCAGATAATGTGAAGGAAGAACATAATATTCGGTTGCATAGTTTTCTTTTCCAGACAGAAGAATGCATACAAATTGATTTGGAAGAGCCTGGCATTTTCCTGGCGGGAAGCTCCTGCCAGAACTCCCTCTGGGTGTCTTGGTGAGAGAGATGCGGGGTAACAGCTCGGACTGTGGCTCGCACCGCGTGTTACCCAAGATGCACAGGTGCTGCCCAGACTGGCGATGCTTGTGGGGCGTTTCCCAAAAACAGAGGCCATGGGACAGCTGTGTCCCATGAAGCGTCACTCGAGGAGGACGCTTCTGCCTTTGATGTTCCTGTGCTCCTCGGACAAGAACTGGAAGAACCTAACGAAAACATTGCTTGGCCTACACTCGAAACCACGAGGAGCCCTCGGTGCGGCTTCGCTGCAAGGAGCCAGCACACCCGTGTATGGGCTGTGGATGGCCGACATTTTCTTGTAGAACAAGCACGCACAGGTATACAGGTACCTGTGCATGTACTAACATGTGTATATATTTGTTTACGATTATAAAAATAGCATTAGTTTTCCTCTCTCAGGACTTGCTGGAGCCTTGAATGTCCTAGTGTTAGCACACATTTCCAAGACAAGGAGAGGGGCAATAGTTACCTTCAGAACATTTTCCTACATTGTGTTTTAAGATACACACTTAGGTAAAGGCACTCAACATATCATGGTATACCTTATAATAAGGGCCAGCCATTAAATATCTTTCAAATGTATAATTTGGAGTGGCTGCGTGCTTCGCCAGAGTATTCTAACGTCCTAGAAGTGGAATCTGCGGGTAGAAGAAACGAACCTATTTCCGATCTCTAGTGCACGTTGCCAAATCGCCCTCCGAGGAGGCTGTGCTACTTTAGTCCCCAGTCGCATGAGAGCCTAGTGTCCACAGACTCACCAGCACTGGGTGCAGACACAAAAGAGTACAGACTTTAGATTCTATTTATTTAAAAAAAAATTTTTTTTAACAGGTGCCACTAAGAGGGTAAGTGTTCACCTTTGGAGGAGAGGGAGGGAGCAGTGGTTGGGAGGGGCCCTCGGGGCAGCGAGGGTCCTGACAACACTCAGTTTCCGGGCAACTGATAGTGACTGAGCTCTATGGTTATTGCATGCCCACTTCTGTGAGTATCTTACAGTCCCAGAAAAAAGTTAAAAAGAAAACCTTGATGGATTTTTTAAATGCATAATTTATTTTAACTCATAGTTAATTCATAATGGTTTAGTTTTACTCAATTCATCTTTTTAAAAATCCTCACCCAAAGACATGCTTATTGATTTTAGAGAGAGGAGAAGGGAGGAGACAGAGAGAGAAACATCGATCGGTTGCCTCCCCTACTCATCCCAAGCGACGAGAGACCAAACCCACAACCAAGGCACGTGTCCTGACTGGGAATCGACCCACAACCTATCTGTTTACAGGACCATGCCCCAACCAACGGAGCCACACTGGCCAGGGCTCGATTCACTTTTTAGCTTAGTGTTTTAAAAATAAAATAACAGGTTTTTCTGAAGTCTTTCCTTTCGCACCTTAGGAGGCCCCGTGCCACTCTCAGGAAGGTCTGTCACACACAGGCTGCTATTGGGTTTGTCTGCCATTTAAACTTTTTATACGTGGTTATTTATAGAAAGTAACCCATGCACGAAATTACTGATTGTTCCTTCAGAACCATCGGGGACATCAGCTCCTATTGGAGCGAAGAGAAAAGATGAGCTTGAGTCTTTGAGAGAAATACACAGTTGTACGCACACCAGGGCCCCTGTTGGCTGTTCGTGAATGAAGGCACGTGAAATTTCTGCAGTAAGCAGTGTGATTATATCTTTGATTATTATCCAGTGCTTCCTAAAAATATCGGACCACGTAGCTCTTTGTGGATGTAGAATATAAATTAAAAACCTTACCAGAGTAGCGTCCTGTGGAACACACTTTGGAAAACATTGAATTATTCTTCTAATTTTACAGTTAGAGCCATGAGGCCAAAGAGTGGAAATGAGGAGCCCAAGGTCAATAGTTAGAGCCTCTGTGTGGTCGGTTGACTGGAAACCAGGGATCACTCGGCCTGTAGTCACACTCACATATTCTTGAGTGTTTACGGGAAAAAAAAAAGGGAGAGAATAATGTAACAAACACTGAGGCGTTCGTTGTGTAGCTTAAAAAACAAAACATTGCCCATGCCTCCCGAAAACCTGTCGTTGGTCACACCTGCCTCCGTCCTCATAGAGGTGATACTGTGTTGAACTCGGTGTTCTTTACTCCTCCCCACGGTGTTGTACTCCTACCACTGTGTTCGTTTGCCAGGGCAGCCCTGACAAAGTACCACCAACAGGGCAGCTTCAACACAGGCCTTGATTCTCTCACACTCCTGGAGGCTGGAAGTCCAAGATCAAGGTGTTGGCAGGGCCAGTGCCTTCTGAGGCCTCTCCTCTTTGCTTGTAGACGGCCCCTTCTCCCAGTGTCCTCTCCTCTCGGTGCATGAGCATCATCAGTGTGTCTGTGTGCCTATTTCCCCTTCTTACAAAGACATCAGTCAGATCGATGGTCTTCCTTCCCTGCGGGTCTGTGTTCTGATCTCTTCTCCTTATAAGGAGATCAGTCATTGGATCAGGGCCCCCCCTCACGCATTTCTTTTAACTTAATCACCTCTTTAAACACTGACTTCAAAGACAGTCCTTTTGGAGCTACTGGGGGGAGTGAGGACTTTAGCCTGTGCATTTGGGGACACATTTCGGCCCTCCTGTGAATAAAGCACTTGGTATTGTAAACAGCGCTGCGGCTGACATTCTCCTACAAAGTGCAGTGCTGCATTTACTCCGCAGAGTTGAGCGTGCATGCCTACGGAGTGGAAATGCTCGGCTATTTGGGTTATTTACTGACTAGATCATCTTTTTTCTTGTTGATCCACGATGTCATGAGTCAAGTTGCCAAACGTACATGAGACTGTGTCTGAGCTCCCCCCAGCCTGGGGGTCTGTTTGTCTCTCTGGATCAGTTCATGAGGGAGAGGACCTCTCCTGTGACCTAACCCGTCCCCACCCTCCTATTAACATACTGATGTCCTTGCTCCCAGTACCTCAGAATGTGACCTTCTTTGGAAACAGGGTCATTGCAGATGTAATTAAGATGAGGTTATACTGCAGTAGGGTGGGCCCCTAATCCAATATGCCTGGTATCCTGATAAAGGGATAATTCAGAAACAGACCCACAGGGAGGATGCCATGGGAACACGGCTACCTACAAAAGACACCTGGAACAGAGAGGGCTGAGCAGGAGCCAGCCCTGCCCACACCTTGATTTGGGTTTCCAGCCTCCAGCACTGGAATGCGAGGATCCACGTCACTGTTTAAGGCCCCGGTCCTCGCTGCTCTGTCGTGCAAGCCCCAGCTGTTGACGGTAGCACCTATTCCGCTCCTCAAGCTTGATCCACCACCCCCAGCTCTCTCCACTGCTTGCAGAACAACCAGAACTAGCCTAGGATGGTGAGTTAGGGCATGTGGGTGCAGTCAGGACTGGCAGTGCTCAGCGGTACTGCCAGCCACACCCTGTGCCCTAAGCCCCACGATTAACAGAAAGTACGAAGCAACACACTGGACCCGGGCTCCCAGGATCCAGGCTGAGTGCTGGGCCAGCTATGAAAGGCCTGTGCAACTCTGACACGCTGCCGACCCTCTCTGGGCTCTGGTTCCCTGGGCTGTAAAATGGTGGCTGCCAGGGGCCGGGGGAGGGGAGGAGGGAGAGCAATTAACAAGGACGGAGTTTCAGTTTTACGAAATGGAAAGAGTTCTGGAGGTGGAAGGCGGTCATAGTTACACTGCACGACAAATGTACAATGTTCAATGCCTCTGAACTGCATGCATGGCAAAGGGGGTAAACTTCATGTGGTATGCATCTTACCACGACTTTAAAAATTGGGAGAAAATGAGGCTGTTAGGCCTGGGATCTTCCAACGGCTCTGTGTATGACACAGCATTTTAGGTCACGGAATAAAAATATTCTTCTGCCTCCCACTCTCTGCAAAGATGATTTCAGTTTTCTGAGCCAGGCATAGAGGGATGGCTCTCTCACATCTTCAAGATGCGGGTTGTTTTTTTGTTTTTTGTTTTTTTTTAAATCTGAACCTCTGCTGGTTTTGCAGATGGTTATCTGAAAATCTATTATAAAACCGTGTGTGTGTGTGGATTTCTTGCCATAGCTGCTTGCCTGACTTCACAAGGACACTGTTGGGCCAGGGTTGCTCAGGATGACTGAGTCCCAGCAGAACTTGGCCAGATTTAAAGCGAGCTCAAAAAAGGAAAAAAAAAGTGTAAATCCTCCCAAGCCCTAGACCAAAGGCAGTGGAAATCATTGGGCATGGAACAACCAATGTGTTCCAAAGTTTCAGGACTGACTGGGGTTCTGGGGCTCCCTGCCTACCATCCAGTTTCCTGAGGTCATAAAAGCAGGTTTTATGGCCCTTTTGGTTGGACCAATAAGCTTTATGATATCCACAGTGGCTGAGGGTTATCAGAGAAAGAAAGCCAGCCAGCCAGCCTCCTCTGCATCCTAGCTGTTTGCTGTGGGTGGCGCTGGCCATCCTTGTAAATTAGGGGCTTCCCCAAGGTCGCACGGCCCACAGAGCCTGGTTCAAATCCAGGTTTTCTGATACCTAAACCAGCATTCTTTTTTAAAAATATTTTATTTAATTACTTATTTTTTTGGAGAGGGGGGAAGGGAGAAAGACAGGGAGGGAAATATCAATCAGTTGCCTCTTGCACGTGCTCCCAACCGGGACCCGGCCAGCAACCCAGGCATATACCCTGACCGGGAATCGAACTGGCAACATTTTGGTTTGCAGGCCAGCACTCAATCCACTGAGCCGCCCCAGCCAGGGCTCAAACCAGCATGCTTTTTCTTTTGTTTTTTTTCAATGTTGCTTAGCCCATTTTGATGACAACTCTAGTTGTTAAAATTTTATTTCTTAGTTCGGTTAAACCCAAAGTTCCCACGCCTCTGTAGGCTGATGCTTCCCAGGCCTGGGTGACTCAGACACCGTATCCCTGTTTGGACTGCTGGACTACATGCTTTGTGAGGGCAGGGGCTGGATTCATGGCGTGTTGGGCAAGGGTGGCCATAGGTACATGCCTCACAGATGTGGGTTCAGAGGGTGAGCAGCTGTGCCCCCAGCATGCTGTGCTGGGATCGGGCTTGCTGCAGCTCCCTCTGATTGGTTCCTGTTCTGCCTCCTGCAGGGGGTTACCGCTAGTGGACTCTTGGAATTGCCACCAAGACCCCCCATGCCTGGAGAGCTTGCTTGCCCAGCAATTGGGACATGCTGTCCTCAAACAAGCTCAGCGCCTGGGTCTGGCTGCTCCTTCCTGGGCTGGCTGCATCCAGTGGGGAAGGTAGGAAGGCAGGAAGGCTGGGCCAGCTCTGCCCAAAGGGAGGCAACCATGAAGGTCATCGTGGCTCCAGTGTTCCCTGTAGGGTCAGCAGGGGTATTACTGAGCCTCACCTTGTCCCTCTGCCCAACCCTCTTTTCTTCCTGTCTCCTCCCAGGGACGGTTGCAGTGACACTCCTTAACAAACATCCTGTCCATAAACTCTCCTCAAAGTCTGCTTCCTGGGAGACCAGCCTGCACCAGCACCCACTTCCTGGAGAGCGGCCCTGCGCTCGAAGGCACCTCTCCCCCAAGCCACACAGTGACACTGTTCTCAGCGTGGCTCCGGCTTCTGGGGGCACCGTCCCCTTGGCATTCTCGCAGATGCTTCTGAACCCACAATTCTGAGGGCCCGTGAGTGGGGCTGTTTTTCTGCGGTGATCCCAGGGACCCGTGACCTTCTCATTGACTGTGGTGGCTGTCACCGGATAGCTCCCAGCACAGAGGGAAACACTGCGCACTATGCCCGCAGCAGCTGACGCAACCCGAAAGCTACCCAGGCTGGGCGGCACGTGGCTGCACTTCATCTTTTGCACCATTGCATCATTCCATCTTTTGGGGACAGAGCCCCTTCTGTCCCCAGAGGGGAGAGGGCTTGTCAGGCGCCCGAGAGAGACAAGAACTCAGTGAACACAGTCGCCGAGGCCCTACAAGCTGGTGTCTTCCTGCCTTTGTGGGTGTTTGTGTAGAGGAGGATGTGAGATGAGAAAAGTTTTTGACCCTTTTGCTCAGCAGGTGGGAGTTACTTTATTATTATTATTATTATTATTATTATTATTATTATTATTAATAATGAAAGCCTGAGGAATAGAACCTTGGTTAACTGAATTCCTTCAGGGGTATCACAGCCTGCAGCCAGCCTGCCTGCCCTCCTGCTGAAAGGGAGTGACTACATCACTTAGAATTCTTTGGTTGCAAGTGACAGCAGTGAACTTGACCTAGTCGAACAGCAGAAGCTGGCGGGGGTGGGGGTGGGGTGTATTTTAAGGTATTTCCCTAACCTAAGGTCATAAATATTGCCAGGACCGGAAAGGGGTCAGACGCAAGATCTGGAAACCCTGCATCTGTGCATCAGTCTGCACATGCAGGTACCCTTGTGTGTCTCTGCATGCGTGCACATGTGTACATGCCTGCATTTGTATCTTTCCCTAGATCCAGTGCCTCGTGGTGGCAAATAGACATTGTCCATTCCAGGCTTTATTGTATAAGCATTTTAAGCATGTCAGATACTGACTGAACCCTTCCTTGGATTCAATCCTAAATTCCTGGGATGTACAATTTTATTGGCAGGTTTTAGTTGGATATTATCTTCTGATGCAATTAGGCAAGGGTACTGGGGAGGACCCTGGAGTCCAAACCTGCTGACAGGGCCCCACCCCGTGGATCTGATCGACAGCCCCCAAAGTGAGCACTCCCAGCCAGCCTTGGAGAGCACGCTAGGACAGATGTTAGCTAGGCGGTCCCTTTGCTCTCTGACCTAGGCGGTGATGCTTCCTTGGCAGACTACAGCCATCAGGCCCATGCGCTGCCCTGTGTCACGGATGAGGCAGCTGAGAGCCTGTGCCAATGTCACCAGAACTCTTTTCCTGAGTTCACTTTAGTGCGGCGCCCTGTGCCCTGTGAGTAACTGTCCAGGCTTCATGGATCAGACGCCCCCACGGAGGACCAACAAGCGAGGTGAAAACACGCTGGCTTGAAATGGGAGGTGACCACCCGTGTGCAACGGGAAGGCTACCAGTTGTCAAGTGACTTCACGTTCCAGGCGTTTTATCTCTAAACTTTATGCTGAAATTTGCAGGAGGCATTTTCACAGGTCCATTTTACAGATCAGAAAACGGATGCTCACGGAGGCTAACGAACTCATCCGAAACCACATTGCTGGCATGCAATGAAATGTAGGCTTTGATTCCAAGTCCAGTTCATCCTAAAGCAGTTGTGTTCCCAGAATGATGTATCATTTCCTAAGTAACTCATAGGTCTCACAAACAGCACCTTAGTAATTCAAAAATTGTATGATTCAGGAAAGCCACTAGAGGCTACGCGATGCCAAAAGCATTCAAAGAAACAGCGAAGCGTTCCAGACTTCAGTCAGTTATGGGATGGGAAGTCCTCACTAAATTAATTTGTTATTCCTGCCTTGTGTTTCTGATTGATCTGACAATCCTGCTAGCGTTGACTTAGTCTAGGCTCACGGTGCAAACCAGAGTGGTGCAGGGAAGGAGGGAGGCCTAGGTGTTTAGCTCCCTGGGCCTCTGATTGAGCAGGGAATCAAGGGCAGTGGCCGGTGTGTCTGCTGTGAAAGAGGGGGCGGAGTGGAAAAAGAGCTGGCCTTGAGTCCCAGTATCTGGCTTCTCCCTCTAGTCCTGGCTCTTAACCATGCTGGGATTCCAGCTGGCGGTCACTGTCCCTGGCTCCTGCTTCCTTGTCTCTACGATGGTCTCATTCAATCCAATTTATTCCTCTCCCTGCATTGTAATAACAATGGCTAGCAGTGTGCAATAACAAAGAAAGTTACTATCTAATAACAAGTTCAAATTTATTGTCACACTTATTTCTTCACAACTCTATGAGGCTGACCCATTTAATAGATGAGACAACTGAGAGTCCAGTGGGTGAAACAGTGTGCCCAAACCAAGTCAGCCTGGACCCAGAGCCGAAGCAGAACACTGGTCTACTGGCCTGGATAGAGTCTATCACTTGTAAAACTATCACTATTGTCACACAAGGCCCTAGTCCAGGAAGCTCAGGGCATGACCTCTGCAGGGTGGGCACTGGTATAGAGGACAGATAGGCTGAGCCCAAGGGCCTCACCTTCCTCTTCATCACCAAGGAAACCAGCGCTCCCTGGCTGTTGCCATGGAAACCATCTCACCTTCACCATGGAGACAGCCAACTGGAAGGCAGCTCCTTGAGTGGGAGGAGGTAGCTGCACAGGGAGAGGGAGGAATGCGCCCCCAGAACCTCCTTTGTCGCCTGTGAGGCAGCATCCAGGAGGAGCCCAGGGCCTGGAAATTCCCACTCTGCTCAGGACCGTGGAGGTATTCCCAGCGCAGCCAGAAGCACAATGTTGAAGCCAGGACGTCCCTGGAGAAACATTGGTTCGAAGGATTGTTTTCTGAATGTATTTCTAGTGGCTGCCTTTTCTTCAGTCTGCCATTGTCTGGGTCAAAGGAAATGCCCCAATTTTCATGTCTCACAAATGCTGGAAACCTGTCAGGCCAGGTCCTCTCTTTGTCTGATTTGGTTCCAACCTGCTGGGTGGCATCGGGTAACTCAGCCACCTCTCCTGGCACCTGCCCAATGGATCGGAGGGGCTATCTCAGTGGCCCTTGGGAGGCCAGGTCTCTAGCCCAGTACAAGTTTTTTTAGAAAGCATGAATCTCCAGCCAAGGCTGCCAGACTTCAATTTTGTGGGATAAGGACATAAAAGTTTATAAACTGTGGCTCTGACTGGCATGGCCCAGAGGGTTGGATGTGGTCCCGTAAAGCGAAAGGTTGCTGGTTTGACTGCCCATCAGGGTACGTGCCTTGGTTGCTGGTTCAGTCCTTGGTCGGGGCACGTACAAGAGGAAACCCATCCCTCTCCCTCTCTTTCTCACCTCCTTCTCCTCTCTCTAAAGGTAAATAGATAAAATATTTTTAAAAATTCTAAACCATGTGCATTCTCCAGAGGCAGGGTGGCGTGACGGCCACGTGCGCTTGGGGGAATCAGACTGCCTTGCTCGGGCCCTGACTCCATGATGCGCTCCAGGCAGGCCAGGCGCCGGCTTGCCTTCCACGTTTTAGTTTCTGTGGAAGCAAAATCGGATTAATAAGAGCATCTATTTTTTAAGGTTCTTGGGGTGTTTAAATTAGATAAACTGTGCAAAGCTTCCTGCTGAACGCCCAGCACCCGGCAACACTCAGTACAGGCCGGGAAATACTGTCACTCTCACCATGATTTCCCAAAGGGTATTTTGACAACAAATTAAGCAAAAAACAAATGAAAAAGCAGAAGCACCCAGTCTCGGCCAAAATGACAGTGACTCCATTGTTCCCATGGATTCTCCATCCCACCA
>PVKM010042931.1:0-12618 GCA_004027735.1 Carollia perspicillata
GTGAGGGGAATACCTGATTATTACTTAATGTTATCTTGAGTTGAAAATAATAGGGCCTGTTTAGAATCCCTCCTGCCTGATGCCTAGAAACCTTTGGAGGTTTCTAGTCACTTACAAAAAGAGCTCATTATAATTTTAACTTATATGAAGAGCAAAGAGAAGAGAGTCCTTCTTGACCTTTGGCCAAACAGCCCCTAAAGGCATGTGTGCAGGGAGCAGTGAGAGGGGCATGGCGGGAGCTGGGTTGACCAGATGACTGAGCTGCTTTGGGGCAGAACCTGCAGTGAGGGCGCTCCGGGGCAGGAGGTGTCCCCCAGATAGTGGCATTCCCACCTCACGCTGGGCCCTTCCTGTCCCACAGGTTGGCATCGTGGGGCGGACAGGAGCTGGGAAGTCATCCCTGACCCTGGGCTTGTTTCGGATCAATGAGTCTGCCGAGGGAGAGATTATCATTGACAACGTCAACATAGCCAAGATTGGCCTGCACGATCTGCGCTTCAAGATCACCATCATCCCCCAGGTGGGGTCTGTGGGAGGCCACGGGGCTGCGCCCGGTCCCATTGAAAGTGGTAGATGTCTGTTTCTGATGGACAGATATCAGTTGTCCCTACTTCATTACTTTTATTAAAATTATCCTGTTCCTTCTCCACTAAATCTCCTCTTTGTACGTAAATAGCAGTGGGAATCAACCAGGTATCATTCCGTCACATCTGCCACCCAGCGGGCAGCGCCCTGAGCATCTGACGGGACCCACTAAGACACTGGCTTCTCCGCCGGCTCTCAGTCAGGACAAGAGTCTCTGATTCTTCCAAGAGCTAAATGAGAAATGAGAATTTTTTAGACTGATTTCCGAAGGTGGTGATTCCCTAATATGTTGCCTTTTAGTGTTATTTTCCCTAAAATTTCTTCTAAGATTTTTTTTGGACAGAGGATGGGGAAGAGTCCACAGTACTTTATGATTAAGAATGACCCATATTGCACCTTCTTTCTGGAAGGTTCCTGACACATTTGCATATTGAAGGCTCCAGGAAGGCTTGCAAAAAAAAAAAAGGAATCCATTTTATTTCACTTAACCCAGAATTTTCCAGATTTTTCATTATTAATATCTCCAGAAATAGTGATTCTGAGGAACTCTGGAGTCTCATCTTGAACAATTCTGGCAAGAGCTTTCTGTGTCTCTCCTCTGCGCCCCGTCCCCGTCCAGTCTGATGTGAGCCTCACATGCCATCTGCTGTCTTCTCTGAACAGGACCCTGTTCTGTTTTCGGGTTCTCTGCGCATGAACCTGGACCCATTCAGCCAGTACTCGGATGAAGAAGTCTGGACGTCGCTGGAGCTGGCTCACCTGAAGAACTTCGTGTCCGCTCTTCCTGATAAGCTGAACCACGAGTGCTCGGAGGGCGGCGAGAACCTGAGGTAGGTCAGTGGTGGGGGGGTCCGGGTCTCCTCAGCTTCACCTCAGTCAGGTTGTTTGAAGAGCCTGTCCTTTCGAATCTGTGTCAGATCCAGGTTGGAGTCCCAGCTTGGCCACAGACGAGCCTTTGTTTCTTGGAGCCTCAGTTTGGGTCTGTAAAGTGGGTTTCAGTCAGGTTTCATGGCTGGGCTCCTGCAGCGGGGGGTCCGCTGCTGAGGCTGATCTCTGTGTCCTCCAGTGGGGTAGCTATGGTCTGCTCCACCTGCCTCTCCTCCTCCAGCAGACCAGCCCGGGCATGTGGTCATGGTGACAGCGAGGTCCCGAGTGCCTGGCATGCATTCCTTGTCAACTTCTGCCGGCGTATGCTTGCCAGCACCCCACTGGCCACAGCTAGGCACATGGTGGAGTCCAGACTCCGAGGTGAGGGCCTGGTGATGGCCCCCTTTTGCTGTCTGTCACGATACTGAAGCTGAACGTTTTGGATATTGCTTTGACCCTGTGTCTCAGAATGATTCTGAGCCCACTTAACAGTCAAAACATTCTGATCGATTAGTGGTGTTTGCCATAGGCTCGGGTGTGGGAGTGGACCTACTAGGGGAGACCAAAAAAAAAAAAAAAACTCCTCGAGTTTATTTATTTAAAAACTGTGTATTTATTCTTACATGTTTAAACTTCAGTCACCTTCAAAGTACTCTCCATTTGATGCAACATACCTCTCAAGATGTTTTTTCCACTGCTCAGAACAGTTTCTGAATTTGTCAATTTTGATGCCTTTTAATAGTTCTGCTGTTTTTTGTTTCACCTCTTCCACATCTGCAAAACGTTTCCCTTTGAGGACTTTTTTGTCTGGGGAAACAAAAAAAGTCAGTCACTCCATTGAGATCTGGTGAATAGGGAGGGTGGGGCATGGGTGTCAGGCCATTCTTGGTCAAAAATTGCTGCACACGCAGCACGGTGTGGGCGGGAGTGCTCCCAAATCACCCACCATGAAATGGGCCAACATGTTGAAAGAGTCTTCAAAACTAAATTCACTGAAGCTCACAACAATGCCAGCTGGTGCACTGATACAGATGGGTTCCTAGAACACATACCTAGCAGGGGAAGCCTGTACTACAAGGGACCCCCCCTCCAGAAGATAATTCTGGGGTTTTTTGGATCCCCCCTTGTACTCTTCTGGTGTGAGGAACACCAAGTGTCTCTTCTCCCTTCTCCCAGCTCAGGCCAGGGCTCAGGGTCAGGGGTGGTTTTGACACTCTGTCTCCTGGTCTTTTTCTCCTGGCCAAGTGTTGGGCAGCGCCAGCTTGTTTGCTTGGCCCGGGCCCTGCTGAGGAAGACCAAGATCCTTGTGTTGGACGAGGCTACAGCGGCCGTGGACCTAGAAACAGATGACCTCATTCAGTCCACCATCCGGACGCAGTTCGACGATTGTACTGTTCTCACCATCGCTCACCGTCTCAATACCATCATGGACTACACAAGGTGAAGCCCCTGGCGCAGAAGGCCTCCGGGCCTCAGTGTTCACCTCATTCCCTCACTCATTCATTCATTCATTCATTCATTCATGCAACACTATCCTTATGCCTAGTGACAGCCTCAGGAAACCTCTCTTTATCCCTGGTACTAACAGGTATTTTTGATACCGCTCAATTATTTATTCACTCAACACGTATGGAAGTGCCTGCCACAAAGCTGGCCCTCTTCCAAGTACTGGGGACTCAGCAGGAAGTTGTCAGGGAAGGAACCTGCCTACGGGACCTGACAGATTAATTAGGGGCTGGGTGCAGACACAAATAATAAACACAGCAACAGATAAAAGCAAATTGTGCTGAGAAGGTGATGGAGAGTGCCGTGTGTAGCATCGCAGGACTTCAACGTTGACTAGAAATAGGGATTGAGAATGGGCTGCCAGTTGGAGAGCTACTGTAACAGTCCTAGCAGAAGGGGCTAGGGGACTGGCCCAAAGCAGGGACTTGCCTAGGTGGACTTCTGGGGACATGAGATGCCAACCCTTTCCCTACCACTCATGTCTGCGTCTCCTCCCCTTGCAGGGTGATCGTCCTGGACAAAGGAGAGATCCGGGAATGCGGCACCCCCTCCGACCTCCTGCAGCAGAGAGGGTTATTTTACAGCATGGCCAAAGATGCTGGCTTGGTGTGAGCCCTGGAGCCGGTGCGTCTGGTTCGACCTGCAGGACCCACGTGCCAGTGTCCAGGATGAGTCAGCTTCCTTGGGAACTTATACCTCCCATGTACTGAAACCAAAAAGGAAAGAAACCAAATCCCCAAATCAAAAGCAACACACTCACAAAGCAGCCACCATTTGGCCCACTGCCTGGAATTGGCTGTGAACTAACAGGAGAGACACAAAGATGCAACCCACCAAAAACACGCACACCCTTGCCTCTGTTACCTTACAAGATGCACACATGTTCTCGCGCCCCTGGGAATGTTTGCTCTTGCTCTCGGTGCTCTGCAGGGAAGCTCTGGCAGCCAGACTTCTGGAGAAATTGGTGGCGTGAGGTATGCTAGTGACCAGATCCAGCCAACTGCCTCAAATCTCTACAGCCAAAGTCTGGAATTCTAAGTACTCGGCCTCCGGCTGCTGTCCCGGCACCTCTGCCATCCTCATCTAGTCCACCCAGAATGCTTGGCTTCCTTGGGTCTGTAGCTCGGAGGTGAGGGGCCTGGTAAAGATCATCCTCATCCTCGGGCAGAGTCCTGAGGGCCATGGACATCCCTCTGACCAACCCTCTGGTCTTCCTGGTGCTCAGACACTGGGAACCAACGTCCCAGCACTGCCCGCATGGAGACCTGCTTCAAAGACCAGGGTCAGCCTCGCCACCCGCACACTCCTCACTGACAGGACTCCACTGGACTCTCACTGGACGGGCTGGGGGATCCTCCCTCAGTGCTGACTTCCCGGACTGGTTGCTCACCTCCTTACCCACTTCAGTCTTGTCTTTGCTTTTCCTCCTGCCTCTTCTTACCCATTGCTAGGATGGGTTTACCTCTAGGCTCCGGAAGGAGGTCTGCTCATAGTGATGAGGCAAAGTTGAGAGCACTGGGCACTTCCAAGTGTGATCAGTTGGTACCAAAAAGGGCTCTGCTGAGTCTTCTCCCCATTTATAGATTTCAGTTTCTCACCCGTGGCCTCTGCTCAGCTCTCAAAGGTGGCAGTGTGGAGGACCTGACATCTAGTTATTGAGTGTCTTCCAGGACAAGAACAGAGCTCAGTCACGAATATCAGTGATTTCTTTTTCATTTTCTTTATTTTCGAGTATTGCTCCTGGGGAAAAAAAAACTTGACTTTAATTTCTTAGGAGGAAGTATTGGGCCAGAGAGAGCACTCCCAGGGAGTAGCCAGGTCGGCCCGGCCTCTGACAGTTGAGTTGCTCTGTGTTCCTGGAAGCAAATAGGAGTGAAGACCTTCAAGGCCTGTGCTTCAGGCCTCACAGCTGGAGACCAAAGGAGGACCCAAAAAGCAGGGGTGGTCCCCGAGCCCCAAGAGTCAGACTTGCTGCGAATGACGTCGCTGACTTCAAACCCAGAGAAGCATCTTTCTTCCTTTAGGTGGAAATATATATTTATTTTTTGTAAGTTATACCATTCTTTCACATTAGATAAACCAAGGTTTTCTTGGGAATCTTTTTGTAATGACTTACACTGGAAAGGAGAACATTTACAAGCAATTTGCAGTAAAAAAATATTTTATTTCTTTCTAAATGATGATTCCGTTTTCTTTGGGGCATTAGCACAGGCTTCGGCCACCGCCTCCGGGAGGCAGCACGGGCACCCCCGTCTGCCCCCACCCTTTCCTTTGGACGAACAGTTCATCGCCAGTGGGAGCTCTTGTCAGAAAGGAGAACTCGAGGTTAAGAGTGGGGTGGGGTTTAGCGGGCAGTCGGCATGGCATGGTGGAGAGGGCCTGGGTTCTGGGATCAGATGGATCTGCCCTGAGTCCTGCCCTTGTCATTTGCTGGCTGTGTGACCCTGGGCAGGTCACTTAGTCACTGTGCCTCAGTTACCTCATCTGTAAAGTGGAGCAGATTGTACCTGCATGGTGAGGTTGTGGTGAAGATGTCATGGTTATGTGACACCGGTGGCCCAGGTCGGGTTCTAAGACGCCGGCACAGCAAAAGTTGTGTGCCCGAAATTGCCCTTCAAGATCCCTTTGCATTAGTCGAGGCTAGGCCGAGCTATAGCCATCAATGGGAGTTGATGCTAGGGTTCTGATGCAAGGGGAATTGATGCTCTTGGAAACTGAATGTTCTTGCTCATGCATTTCTTGATGAGGGTCAGGTCGGGTGCTTCTGTGGGGTCCCCACCTTCCACACAGTGACTGAGAGGTCAGACTCTTCTGCCCTTATGATATCGCCTCTCCACAGCATTGCACCACAGCAGGGGAAGGGAGCGTGGGGACGACTCATACCCACTCTTAGTGTCTCACACCTGGAGTTAAGTCAATTCTACTAGCAGCCTATTGGCCTTAACAACCCACAGAGGAAGCTGGGAAAGGTAGGGGTGCATAAGCAAGAGCAATTCATGTGGTTTCTTAATTTTGGATAGTAAGGTAGTGAGACTGGGGTGTTGGGTTTCTCAGTTTGAACCGGGTGAGTCTGGATAGTAAGAAGTGCCTGCACGGGGAGAGCATGCCATTTCTGCTGAACCCCAAAACCATGCACCAAGTTCATGTGCAGATAGAACATCCCAGTGCCATAGTCCCTCCAGCACAGCTGTCCCAGATCGGGGTTTGTTGCCTTGCATTAGGGACCGGAGTGTGAAGGTGGGGGTGGAGGAAGGGGAAAAAGCCAGTGGGGTTACCGCCGTTGGTGAGCAGTACTTGGATGGCCACGTGGAGTCCATTTTTAATGGGAGGTGTATTTCTGCCTCAGCGGCTGACCCTGAGTATTAATATCGCAGATCCTTAATAGTGAGTGACCTGGTGTGGGCCTGTGGGCGTGTGTTGTAGTTCAGCCAAGTACTTGGGAGAAATCCTGGGGCTGGGTTCTAGTTCAGTCAGCTTTGTGCAAGGAGGCGGGGTGCATCATTAACCCTGAAGAGGGTGGAGCTAGAGACACTGAGGCTGGGTTGGGTGGGAACCTTTGCATGTGCTTTAGGACCACAGACATGGCAGGTTAAGCTTTGTTATGCACCTAAATGCCAGGCCCTGGGCTCAGCACTTTGCACAGCTTTCTCATGGGAAGGGAGTCTCAGGGTCAGACTGGCATGGGGAACCTGGCCCGATGCTTCCCAGTGTTGAGCTGCTTGCCCCTTCTTTCTTCCAGAATCAGCCAAAACATACAGGATCTGACTGCCTCTCATTCCTCCCATGGCTGCCATGCCGGTGCCCGCACATCGGCTGTCTCTTCTGTGCCTACGACAGCCAGCTCAGTGGTCTCCTGCCTCTGCTGCTGGCTAGCCCCTCCCCCCACACTCAGTCTGTTCACACCCAGCAGCCGAAGTGATGCCGTGAAAGCACACAGCACAATCCTCCTGTGGTCCCCATCTTGGGGCAGCGGTTAGCCTGCACAACCTGGCTTCCTGCAACCTCTGCCCTCAGCTGGCCCCACTGGCCACCACTCAGGCCAGTCCAGCCACACATACCTCTGCTGCTCTTCTAACGTGTGGGGTGCAGCCCTACCTCAGGGCCTCCCTCTGCCCCAGATGTCAGCTTTGCTTGCTCCCTTCTCTATTTGACGATGGCAGCTCTGTGAGAGGAGGGCGTGAATCTGTTTATTCTCTGCCAAATCCCCACTCCGGAGCAAAGGCACAGAGCATGTGCTCAGTGACTGCGCTTTCTGGTCCAGGCCTGAGCCCTCTGTGCCAGGCCTTGGCCAAGTGTGATGTCACTGGGGCTGTAGAACTTGACTTTCAGGAGCAACACCTTCCTCATCGGTATGACTGAGACCATCACATTCACGTGGCCAGGTAGGTGTGAGGATGAAAGCACCCAGATCAGGGGAAGGCACCCAGCACCGTGTCCTGCCCTCAGGGCCCCTTCAAATGTGGTGATGCCATTCACTCATGTTTTTGACCATCTGTCCATCCTTCCGTTCATTTAGTCAAGCATTTGGCATTTATTGAGTCCTCCTGCATGCTCTGCACTGGGCGAGGTGCTGGGGAGAATGCACAAATAGCCCCGGCTCAGTCAGTTATGGGAGCCCTTCTCTTCTGATGGGGTTCTAGAAAATTCTGTCTTTATCAGAGACCTGGTGTTTTGGAACTGAAAAGGTGTATGAGAGGCAGCATGGCCCGGTGGTTGGGACGTGCACTCTGGAGCCGGACCACCCGCTTAATCCCTACTTAACCTCTCAGCTCTCTCTCTCTGTGAAAGAGGCCGATGATAGCACGTCCTCACCGAAGCATCCTAATGGTGTGCGGAATGACAGCACCACCCTCCTCTGGTGTGAGGATTACCCGAACGCATTTAGAGCAGGGCTTTGTGCAGGTTCACTGTGGCCAGTGGGACATGGGTGAGGTTAAGGGCCTACTGACCAGGGAGGTCTGTTTGTGGCTTTCCTGGATCTGTGTCTCACTCATTAGCCTGCTGGCAGGAGCCCACAGCAGGGGGATTAATGGCCTGGATGGCATGCAGGCTGGTCTCTCAGGAGCACTGGTGTGGGCCAACAGCAGCCTTGTTAGCAGGCTCTCGAGGGTGCTGATTCCTGTGGCCCACACTCTGCTCCCCGGCAAACAACCTCCCTCCGTGAACGTAGGCTTTTGTGACCCTGGAGTGATCCCAAGTGCGTTTGCCAAATACACAGCTGCTGCTGCCTTTGCCTGCGGTCTCTGCTGGGATGTCGGGTGGCTCGGCTTCTGTCAGAGAAACGAGAAGTGCTGTGTCTACTCCCTCTCCGTGCCTCCAAGTTAGACAGACAACCACCACGGGATGAGTTGGACTTTGGCGTTGGGTAGCTCCAGGGGCAGATCCCCACTCTGCCCTTGGCAGGTCACATCAACCATCTGAGCCTCAGTTTCCTCAGCTTCAAATGGAGCTAGTAATGGTGGGGCCAGCACTTTGTAGGCATGATGGGGGACCAGCAAGGCATGCAGATGCCCTGTCTGCATTTGAGGTCATCAAAATGTGCTTCCGGCCACATCTTGGCAAAGGGAGGTAGAAGCTGCAGTTAAATCTGGATTACTCTGGGCTGAAAACCTGTGTCAGGACTTTGCATTAGACAGTCCCTGTGACCTGACTGAGACAGAGCAGGCTTTGTGTCCTGGCAGGCAGGTGGGGGTCCACAGGCCCCTCCTGACCAACACAGCCATCGCCCAAGCATCAGTGGATTATCGATGGCAGTGGACCAGGTTAGTCCAGTGACTCTCAGTGGGTGATTTGGCAGGGTCTGGAGATGTTTTTGTACATGACTGGAGCTAAGGGCCCTACTGGCATCTAGAAGGCGGAGGCCAGAGATGCTGCTAGACATCCTGCAGTGCGCAGGATGACCCCACAACAGAACCATCGACCCCGCATGACGCTGGTGATGGTTAAAGAAATACTGGTGCACCTACTTCCCCCTGCTGCCCACGGAGGCTGGCAAATGCAACAGTAGTGGTAACAGTGAACGTTTGTTGAGCACTTACTTTGTGCCCACCGTAGCTCTGAACACGTGTCCATGTATTAACTTACTTCATCCCTGTAGCAACACCTTGGGGTCTGTGGAGGACCTGGATGGTCCCTGCCCTGGTGCCTGAGGCCGGTTTGACGAGCCTCACGTTAGAACCGTGACCGCTGTCGGAAATAGGACGGGATGTGCGCACTGTGCACTGTCCTGCATGGAGGCAAGGGCTGGACCTTCACCACCCCTGACCTCTGACCTCCCAACAGCATCTCCCACACGGCCCCCTTGGGAGCAGATGTGTGAACAGAAACATCCTGGGTGTTCTGACGGCTTCTGGGCCTCCCTGGAGACGCCGGAATTTGGTCTTTAACAAACAAACGCATGACATGTGCCAAGTCCTGAACAGAGCCTTCCGGTGGGGGCCGAGTCCCAGCTCCTCCCCTCTCCCCTTGGTAACAGCACCTGCTGGTGTGTGCTTGTGCCTGGAGGGACCCTTTCTTGGTGTGGGTCGTGGCTCGTGTGTCCAGTTCAAGCAAGATGCCCCTTGGGGCTCATGTGCAAGGGTTGGAGGAGCAGGCATGGAGTTCAGTCCCAGGGCATGCTGGAATCATATGTGGAGCTCTAAAAATACACAGTATACCGAAAGGGAGAACTAACTCATCAGGGGTTGCGGGGTGGGAGGGAGGGGTGCGGTGACAAAACGGCAAGCCCAGGGTTCATAGAGGTGACGGAAGTGTTCGGCGTCCCAGCTGTGGTGAAAGCCACCTGTACATGTGACACAACTGTGCAGAAGTCACACGCACACACAAATACAAGTGAAATGGGAAATCTGAGCAAGATCAGTGCATTGTACCAATGTCCACATCCCAGTGTGATAGCATACTAGCGTTTTTCAAGGTGTTGCTTTTGAGGGGAACAGGGAAAGGATACACAGGCATTCTGTGGATTATTTCTTACAACTGCTTGTCAGTCTGCAGTCACTCATCTCAAAATAAGGCTCAATTTGGAAAAGTACACACAGCATTGCCCCAGCCCCAAGGATAACGATTTCATTGGTCTGCAGTGAAGCCCAGGTACGGGCAGGTCCTGTGGTCTGAGAGTGAGTCCAGCGGGCAGCCAGGGCTGAGAGCCGCTGTCCAGTTTGGTTCCAGGATGGACAAGGCTGGATGGGCTGTGGTCAGGCCAGCCTTGGGGGTTGCTGCACCCCCCCTGGGGGGGTCCTCGTGGGTCTGTGATGATTGAGTGTCCACTTTCCCTGCCATTCTCCCCCGCCCCCACCCCCAGAGAGCAGAGAGGGTCTGGACCAAAAACCACAGTGCCATTGATGACCCCCAGGTCACTCATACCTCCAGGGCATCGCACGTCTCTCTGCGCTGGCATGGCAGGAAGGCTGAGGGGTCTGGCTCAGGCCAGGCCCGACTCCTGTGCCAGCTTGTAAAACAGGCCCTTCTGGGCCAGCAGCTGGGTGGGGCTGCCACTCTCCGCCACCTGCCCCTTGTCCATGACCAGCACTCTGCAGGGGAGAGGGAGACAGGACACACCCTGGGCACCTGGCCACTCTGAGAGCCCAGCATGCTTGCTCTGAGGTTTGCTCCCCAGGAACCTGGCCTTCTGAGTAGTTTTCTGGCCCCGACGGCCGTGGGAGGCATCTTTGGGGCGTGTCCTTGGGCTCATCCCTCCCCCTTTGGGCATCAGTCCTGCCCCCTGTCTAGTGGGCACCTGATAATCCATTCCAGCGCCTCTCTTCACCACTGTAGGGGCCCCTGGTGCCAGCCTCGTGGGCGACCTACCTGGCACAGCCCATCACTGAGCGCAGGCGGTGGGCAATGAGCAGCACCGTGCACTGGGCAAACCAGCTCCCCAGGGCAGCCTGCATCTGGAGCTCCGTCCCCGGGTCCACGGCGGCCGTGGCCTCGTCCAGGATGAGGATCTGGGTTTTCCGGAGAAGGGCGCGTGCCAGACACAGGAGCTGCTTCTGGCCCAGACTGGGAATGAGTGGGACAGTCAGGCCAGACGTTTGGGTGCCCGCACATCAGGGTTTGCAGGGTGCGCCCACGGATGGACCCCCACAACAATGCAGACGTGGTAGGGCGTGTGCACGTGTGTCCCCACGTGTGGGTGCCCCGTCCACAGAGCTGGTAGGAATCCCCGCCCTGCCATTTTGACCAGAGAAACTTTAGGCAAATCATTCAAACCCACCGTGCCTCTGTTTCCCCGTCTGTGCAATAGCTCTCCATGTGCCAAACGTGTACATCCTTGTGTCCTGTGTACATACTGGCCCGACCTTCATAAAGACCACAAAGCTAGGTAGTGTATTAATGGTCTTTCTATTCTGTTCTGGGTTGTGAGGACGAGATAAACCATAAAAGTGCCCTATCGCAGGGAAAGCCTTCAGCATGCAGTAGCTTCTCTTCCTCCAATTACAAATGGAGAGGTTGAGGCTCAAAGCCACGTGGCTGCTGACCCCAGGGTGTCTGCTCCCCGCTGTGCTCAGCCTCCCCTCACAGTAAACGCTAGCGACCCAGAACCTGCCACGGCCGTGCAGGTGTCAAGGGCCGGGGGCCAGGGCCCTGCTGCAGCCCCACCCCTGGACCAAGCCCCGGGTGAGTCTCAAGCCCCAGATTCAACTTTGTGGAACGGGGTTAGTGTGAGAGTGCAGCTCACAAGACTAAAACGAATGTTTACTGTTCTTATGTGCCAGACATGTCTCAACAACTTCACACATACAACCCAATCCTCATACTGGTAGGTAGGCACTGGTATTCTCATTTTACAGACGAGGAAACGGAGGCACAGGAGATTAAGTAAATCGCCCAAGGCCCTATAACGGGTAGGTGGAGGAGCCCAGATTTGAGGCCTGGCTATGCTCTGAGCCACCAAGCTGCCCTGCGTCGCTGTCACGTGGAAGCCACTGCCACTCACAGCCCTGAACCCTAACACCTTCGGGGGCAGGTGGGTTTTAGAACGTCTCAGTTTAAAAGCAAAAGGCACACACCTGTACCCAGTATTCACGACAGCAACACGGACAATAGTCAAAAAATGGAAGCAACCTAAGTGACTGACCATCTATAGGTGAATAAATAAGCAAAGTGTGGTATAGGAATGCAGTGGAATATTGCTCGGCCTTAAAAAGGAAGGTCACTCTGACCCCTGCTACAGCGTGGGTGAACCCTGAGGACATTGTGCTGAGTGAAATAAGACCGTCACAAAAAAAGACAGATACGGTAACATTCTTTACAGCAAAACCTAGAGCAGGCAAATTCACAGAGCGTGGTTGCCAGGGGCTGGGAGGGGGGGAAACCGTTCTTTAAGGAGCCCTAAGTTTCAGTTTTGCGAGATGGAAGAAGTTCTGGAGACGGGTGGCAGTGACGTGGACGTACTGAGGTTCACCCTTAAGAGTGGGCAGGATGGTAAATTTTATGGTGTGTGTTTTACTACATTAAAAAAAAAGCTTTTTTAGGGCATGCTTGACACCCCCAGTGAGCATGGGGTCAGCGCCCAATATCATCCCTGTTATTTCTCCAGCAAAACAGGTGCTGAGCGGGGCAACTAAAGACCATAAGTAGCCTTGCGTCAGTCTAGGTAGGGTTTTGTCCCAAAATACATTCGGAAGCCGAGTTTAGGACAAGAAAACAGGATATTCA
>PVKM010042932.1:0-12675 GCA_004027735.1 Carollia perspicillata
TATCTACCATTGTCCATGAATAAGCCAATCTATCTGGTGAACTTTCCAAAATAATAGCTTATCATCTGTTTAAAGTGCCAACTTAAAAAAAATTAACCATTTTTTGAGGAAAGTCTTTTCTAAATGGATTTTGCAACTCTTACTTTTGCAGAAAAATAAGTATAATGATCATAATATAAGCAATTCCTGATAATTTGGGGTATAGTTCTGACACTGAGCCTTGGAATGTGAGATTTCAGGGCTCTATCTAGAAAAGCTGAAATGGATGGGGGAGCTGGCCTCCACTGTCAATCATCCCTATCATTTTCAATTTCTTTCTAATTTGAAGTTTGCTGCCTCTTCTCTCATCATCTTTCAGCTATCTGTATAAGAAAATATACCTATTGAATCTTGCCCTGTTTGGGGAAGATCCCAACTATTGTTCAGACCTCATTTTATTTGATGTTCCATCCCAAAGCGGTGCATGAGTACAGATTTGGGTAAACATAGCTCCCTGAGAGGTGATCCTAAGAAGCACCATGAAGGTGTGAGGGAGGGAGGAAAGGAAAGGCAGCCAGCAAAGGTGTTAATGAGCTGGTTGCATGGGCAACAGGAATTAAAAATCTCACTGGGGACCTTTGGAGACACAGTGGGAACATACCTTATTATTGTCTAACTGAGAAGTGAGGAAACTGGAGTATGTTTATTCACCAACTACTATCCTTTTTTGTCTCTCTTGTTTGTGGATTTGGGGGATTCAGAGTGGGGGAAAATCAGATCTGTAGTACTTTGGGTCTGCACTTTGGCTGGGCCAGGCAATGACCTCAGACAGAAAGACACAGAATAGGCTAAGATGACAGAAGAACAGTACCAAAAGAGTTAGCCACCCCTCCCACAACTCCAGGAAGTCAACAATATAATCCCATTTTTCAAAGTGTTAAATGAGGCTAAGAGAGTTTAAGATACTAGCCCAGGGTCACATAACCAGTAATGGAGCTAGGCTCCTAACCTCATTTTAACTGGCTCCAAAGTCTTCTTCTTTGTGGCTGGCTGTCACAAATAGCTGCAGTGCATCCAGGGGCCTCTTGGAACCCTTCTAAATTGTCATCACCTGAGAAATCAGCTGACTCAGACTATTAGGCCTGTAACTCCACCTTGTTTCCTGAAGTATCCTTGTGCCTAGAACAGTACCTAGCTTGGCATGTGATATGTATTCATGAATAAATGAGGCTAAAGAAATTTCTGAAAATGTCTTCAGTGGTCTAAGTGCAGGTATTGATCAGGTCTGTGGACATTATAGTTCATTGCCTAGAGATGTAGCTGCTCACTGCTAGGTGCACAAGTCATGTGAGCATTCATTCATTCAGCTTATATTTATCGAGTGCCTTTTATATACAAAGCACCATGCTAAATTTCAAGTTTCCAGTTGAAAGGAAAACATACATGAGCCCATCTCCATGGAATTCACAGTCTAGAGGAGGGGACAGGCATTCATCAAAAGAATCATACAAAGCACATCTGAAAAAGCCTCCTGTTCACCTTTAATTTATAGGAAAATGAGAACAAAGGAACATATTAAATTAAACCAGAGAATGGTCAGCAATATCCAGACTATGGGAAACCCTATAGGACAAACAATCTACCTCCTCAACAAATAAATTGTAATAACAGAAAATAAAGGGAGATGGAAAAAGAGACCTATATATTAAAAGAGATTTAAAAGACATATAAGTTAATTGCAACATGTGACTCATTTAAATCTTCATTCAAACAAACTGTAAAAATTACAACATCTGTGAAATTACTGGACATTTGGAACTAACTGCATATTTGCTATTAAAGGATTATTGTTCTTATTTTAGGTGTGATGAATTCTAGTTATGTTTAGAAAAAAAGAGAATTTATTGGTAAGAGATACATACTGAAATATTTACAGATGAAATATGATGACTTAAATTTGCTTAAAAAAGGGGAGTGGACAGAGGCTATGGATAAAACAATATGCATGAGTTGATAAAATGTTGAAGCCAGTGAGAACAGTTTGGGACTTAATGATACTATACTGTTTACTTTGACAGTTTAACATTTCCCACAGTAAGAAGTTTATAGAAAGGATCACACAAATATTTCATTGCAGACTGAGATACATGTTAGAAGGACCAAGTGCAGGGAACCATGAAAAACTACAACAGGTGGGCCCGATAAATGAGGAGGACAAAGAAGAGAAGGTTTCCCTGATTAGAAAGGGTAGTATTTACTTTTTCAAATTGTTCTTTTAATTAAAAAATACTCTTTTTGGCAACACATTGCTAAAGCCGTTTTTCTTTTTCTTTTTTGTAGAAAACTGCACAAAATATATACTACTAAGCTAGGATATTTTTCTTTTACCTCTAGATGTGCTTATCTTCTTTTTTAACTTGAAATTTGTTAGTCTGAGTAAGAAACAGAAGTGGATACAAGAATGTCATTGTCCTAATAAAATCTGTGTCCGAATATCCATCCCACTGTTAAACAATTACTGAGATACCTTGTGAAAAGAAGGTTAAGAGATTTTAGATTATGTCTGTAAATTCTTTGAAGATCATCCTATCTAAAGGTGTATGTAGACTGTGTCCCCTACCCTTGAATCCAGATAAGCTTGTGACTGCTTCTATCTAAAGAGTACCGTGAATATGATGATGTATGACTTCTAAGGTCAGAAAAGTCCAAGCAGCTTCACCTATTCCTCTTGGGCCATTCACTTTGGGCATCCTGCTGCTTTTATGCTGTGAGGAAGCCCTAGCTATGTGGGAAGCCCTTGTGTAGGTGCTCTGATTGACAGCCCCAGCTGAAGTTCCAACCTAGTGAGCATCAACTACCAAACCTGTGATAAAGATTCCTTAAATGATCCAGCCCCCAGCTGTTAAGCCACCCTCAATAATTAAGTCTTTGCAGCTAGAACTCCATACATCATGAAACAGAGACAAGGCATAGACTATTGTGTCTTAGTTGTGGGCATAATAAAATTATTTCATGCCACTAAATTTTGGGATGGTTTGTTATACAGCAATAGCAACCAGAAGAGAGGGCCAGCAGGAGAACTGGTGAACAGATATTCTTAGAAGTAATGAGAGGGCTAGGGATGAACCTGGGGTTGAGGGAAGTGAGGGAATTATTAACAGCAAACTAATTGATTCCTCAGGGAATCAAAGAATATTCAGATATAAACCATGATTCTGTCATTCTGTTACAACCCTATTCCTTCCCTAGGCCACTTCCAATGCTGGACAACACTCTAAGTATTTCAAAAGAAAAGACATGTAATAAGAAACATTTGTTCTCATAAAATCGCTGAAGAGCAGGATATTGGGAGTCAGAGGCTGCTGCGGGACCACACACCACTGCAGCAGCAGGCTAGAAATTATGTCTGCTGCTGCTCTCATAAGTGTCAGCAGCACTATCCAATATACACATCACTGCAAACATGGACATCAGAGGCTGCTCATCAGTCACAATCTCTGCAGAAAGGTGGCCTCCACATCCCTTTCACCACCCAAATCTTACAAGACCAGTTCTAACCATGAACACCTGAATCTAGAATTCTAGCTGCAAAGGAGCCTGGGAAGGCTAGGGAGTCTAGTTTTTTGTTTTTTTTTAATTTTAATTATTGTTCAAGTATATTTTCTGTCTTTTACTCCCATCCCAGTCAACCCCCCCCCACACACAAGTGCTCCCCACCACCCTCCTATCTCCTTTCCCCTTAGTTCCTATCCATGTATCCCCCATACTTGCCACTGTGTCCCATCCCCCCTCACCCGAAATTCCCTCCCCTCTCCCCTCTGGCCACTGTCAGCATGCTCTCCATTCCAATGTCCTTGGTTATATTTTGCTTGCTTGTTTGTTTTGTTGTTTAGGTTCCTGTTAAAGGTGAGGTATCATTTGTCTTTCACCACCTGGATTATTCCACTCAGCATAATGCTTTCTAATTCCATCCATGCTGTTGCACAGGGTAGGAGCTCTTTCTTTCTTTCTGCTGCATAAAATTCCATTGTGTATATGTACCATAGTTTTTTGATCCATTCATTTACTGATGGGCACCTAGGTTGCTACCAACACTTGGCTATTGTAAATTGTGCTGCTATGAACATTGGAGTGCATAGGTTCTTTTGGATTGGTGTTTCAGGGTTCTTAGGATATAATCCTAGCAGTGTAATTGCTGGGTCAAAAGGCATATCCATTTTCTGTTTTCTGAGGAAATTCCATACTGTTTTCCATAGTGGTTGTACCAGTCTGCAATCCCACCAACAGTGAACTAGGGTCACCTTTTCTCCACAACCTCTCCACCACTTCTTGTTTGTTGCTTTGTCTATGACAGCCATTCTTTCTAGTGTGAAGTGGTATCTCATTGTAGTTTGAATTTGCATCTCTCTGATAGCTAGTGATATTGAGCATCTTTTCATGTGTTTCTGGATCCTCCGTATGTCCTCTTTGGAGAAGCATCCATTCAAGGCCTTTGATCATTTTATAATTGGATTTTTTGTCTAATTAGAGTGGATTCATGCAAGTTCTTTATATATTTTGGAGATTAAACCTTTGTGTGAGGTATCATTGGCAAATATGTTTTCCCACATGGTTGGTTCTCTTTTTATTTTAATGCTGTTTTCTTTGGCTGTGCAGAAGCTTTTTATTTTGATGAGATCCCATTTGTTTATTTTTTTCTTTATGTCCCTTGCTCTACGGGAAAAATCAGTAAAAATATTGCTGTGTCAAATATCCGAGATTTTCCTACCTATGTTCTCCTCTAGGACTTTAATGGTGTTCTGGCTTATGTTTAAGTATTTTATCCACCTTGAATTTATTTTTTGTGTGTGGTGTAAGTTGGTGATCCAGCTTCTTCTTCTTCTTTTTTTTTTGCACATAGCTGTCCAGTTCTCCCAACACCATTTGTTGAAGAGGCTATCTTTATTCCATTTTATGTTGCAGCCCACTTTGTCAAATACTAATTGACCATAGAGACTTCTGTTTACTTTTGAGTTCTCTATTTTGTTCCACTGGTGCATGTGTCTGTTTTTATGCCAGTACCAGGCTGTTTTGATTACAGTGGCCTTATAACACAGTTTAGTATCAGGTATTCTGATCCCTCCTACTTTGCTCTTCTTTTTCAAAAGTGCAGCAGCTATTCAGGATCATTTATGGCTCCATATAAATTTTTGAAGTGTTTGTTCTATGTCTGTGAAATAAGACATCGGTACTTTAATAAAGATTGCACTGAATCTGTAAATTGATTTGAGTAGTATGGACATTTTGATAATGTTAATTCTTCCAATCCATGAACACGGTATATGTTTCCATTTGTTTGGTTCTTTCTTGACTTCTTTCTTCAGTGTTGTGTAATTTTCTGCATACAGGTCTTTTACCTCCTTTGTTAGGTTTATTCTTGTTTTTTTTTTTTTTTGCAATATTAAATGGGATTTTTTTCTCGATTTCTGCTTCTGCTGTATCATTATTGGTACACAAAAATGCCTTTGATTTCTAAATATTGACTTTGTATCCTAATGGTACATAAAAATGCCTTTGATTTCTAAATATTGACTTTGTATCCTGCTGTTTTGCCAACTTCACTGATTAGGTTGAGCAGTTTTGGGGTGGAGTCTACAGGACTTTTTATGTACACTATCATGTCATTGCAAATAATGATAGTTTTGTTTTCTCTTTTCTGATTTGGATGCCTTTTATTTTCTTTTCTTGTCTAATTGCTGTGGCTAGGACTTCCAATACTATGTTGACTAGAAGTGGTGAAAGTGGACAACCTTGTTTTGTTCCTGATCTTAGTGGAAAAGCTTTTAGTTTTTGTCCATTGAGTATGATGTTGGCTGTAGGTCTCTCATATATGGCCTTTATTATGTTGAGGAATGCTCCCTTTATTCCCACTTTGCTGAATGTCTTTATCATAAATGGGTGCTGTACCTTATGAAATGCTTTTTCCACATCTATTGATATGATTATTTGATTTTTGCCTTTGCTTTTGTTTATGTAGTGTATTACATTTACTGATTTGTGATATTGTACCATCCTTGCATCCCTGGGATGAATCCCACATGGTCATGGTGTATGATCTTTTTAATGTATTGTGGGATGCAGTTTGCCAGTATTTTGTTGAGGATTTTAGCATCTATGTTCATCAGCGATATTGGCGTAAAATGTTCTTTCTATGTTGTGTCTTTATGTGATTTTGGTATTAGGATGATGCTGGTTTCATAAAAAAAGCTTGGGAGTCTTCAATCACTTTGGATATTTTGGAATAGTCTGTGAGGGATAGGGGTTAGCTCTTCCTTAAATGCTCTGTAGAATTCTCCTGTGAAACCATCTGGTCCAGGGCTTTCATGTTCAGGGTTTTTTTGAAACTGCTTCAATTTCATCTGCTGTTATTGGTCTGTTCAGGCTTTCTGCTTCTTCTTCATTAAGGGTTGGAATATTATATTTTTCTAGAAGTTGTTCCATTTCATCTAGGTTTTCAAATTTCTTGGCATACATCTCTCCATAGTAATTTCTTAAAATCCTTTGTATTTCTGTGCTGTCAGTTGTGATCTCTCCTCTTTTATTTCTGATTGTGTTTACTTGGGTCCTCTCTGTTTGTTTCTTGATGAGCCTGCTTAAAGGCTTATCAGTTTTATTTATCTTTTCAAAAAACCAGCTCCTGGATTCATTGATTCTTAGGATTGTCCTTTTAATCTCTATGCCATTTAATTCTGCTCTGATCTTGGTTATTTCCTTCTTTCTACTTGCTCTTGGCTGTCTTTGTTGTAGGCATAGGGTTAGGTTGTTTGTTTGAAATGTTTGTATCTTTTTTAGGTAGGCCTGTATTGCTATGAACTTCCCTCTCAAGGCTGCCTTTTGTGTGTCCTATACATTTCGTGTTGTCATCAGTTTATTTTCATTTGTTTCCAGAAACATTTTGTTTTCTTCCCTAATTTCATTCTTGACCCATTCATTGTTTAATAGCATGCTATTCAATCTCCATGATTTTGAGTGTTTTGGGCTTTTTTCTTGGGGTTGGTTTCTAGTTTCATTCTCTTGTGGTCAGAGAAAATGCTTGGTATGATTTCAATTTTCTTGAATTTGTTGAGACTTGTTTTGTGTACTATCATGTGATCTATCCTTGAAAATGTTCCATGTGCATTTGAAAATAATGTGTACTTAGCTTCTTTTTGATGCAGGGCTCTATATATATCAGTTAAGTCCATTACATCTAGGGCATTGTTCAATATATATAGCATTCTCTTCTTCCTCCCTTCTGCTTTTCTTTAAATACCTACAAGTGATCCCAAAAAACCTGGAACTGTGAAAACACCCGAGTTGAACCCAAATAGAGGGCATCCCAACAGCTGAGACAGTGAGACAAATTTCACTTTGCTATTACAGAGAACCTGAAAGTTATTGCATATTTGTATTATTATTTCTTCACTATTCTTACATCTTTTATTTTAATAGTATTTTTGTATTCCTCTTCTTTCTGTATAGTCTTCTTTGCTTGGCTGGTTACATTGTGTCATTTGGCAGGTTTTCTCTGTTCTCCCTTTCATAGTGTATTGCAAATTTACTGTCCTTCACATCACTTGTGTTCCAGCAGCACACTACTCAAGGTCCTATATTCCCTATTCTTGTTATCGAGATTACATAGATTTTGTCATATGATTGTTGCTCTAATATTATTGAAAATAATAGTTGCTCCATACTATTGTAAATACTACACAACACCCCTCCCAGATCTGAGCCCACTTCACGATTCCCTGAACTGTATTACTGTAGTGGTTAACTCTATTCTCTCACACATTACACCTATTTGCTATCCTTTACTCTCACCTTACCTCAGAATCTGACCTCCCACAACCTCACTGCTTTCTACTTCCAACTCACAATCCTTCCCTCTTCAAGAAGAGGCTTATCTTCCATCCTTTCTAAAAAGTGGCTAGTTGGATGGAAGATCATGGTTAACACTATACAAAGCCAAATGATCTCCTATCTCCTCTCTACTGGCTGCTACAGTAAAAATCATAGAATACTATCCTGCTGTCTTAAACCATTTTGTCTTCCCCCTTCAACTGATCACAGAAAAAGAGTAGGTGGAAACAGTGAACACCAGGATACCCATTGGAAGAGAAAACCCAACAACAAAGGAACCACCCACAGATAACTACAGAAGAAGGTGAAGGAGGGAGTGGACACCACACAAATCTCAATCCAGGACCTTTCTGGAAATACAACTAAATAGTGGAGAAACTACCCAGTAAAAACAACTGAACAAGAACAAGAGAGAAGCCTCAAGAACTTGTACACACGGAAGAATCAGCTTCAACACAACCTGCCCTCACCAGCAAAATAAAATACAAGAGGTGGTGGACAGAGTGACTCTTAGTTAGTCAGCTGGTGGGAAGAACCCACTAAAGAAAGACCCAACAACAATCAAACCACAAACAAAAACACAGAACCAACATAAATGACAGCCAAAGACCAGTGAGCTTGGGAGATCAAGGAGGCTGCACCACTGAATCTCACAGGTATTCCACCACAGAAGTTCGCATGAAAATCCAGGTAGGCAGAACAGATTAATTCAAGAAGCTGAGGCTAATAAGAAGAGTCTCACAAACAACAGGAAGATGAAGAAACTATCCCCAAATGAAAGAAAAGGAGGAAGCCTCAGAAAGAATGTTAAATGAAATACAGGCAACTCAACTATCAGATATTGAGTTCAAAGCAATGGTTATCAGGAAGCTCAATGAGCTCACAATGAGCTACCAGAAACTACAGGAAAACTACAATGAACTCACTGCAAACCATATCAACATGAAAACAGAAATAAAAACTATGAACAAGGGCCAAGAGCAAATGAAGAATACCATTTCTGAACTGAAGGACACAGTAGAAAAAAAACAAAAGTAGGAGCAATGCGGCAGAAGATCAGACCAGTGAGTTGGAGAACAAAGTAGAAAAAAAAAAACACCGAGAAAGAGCAAGAAAAGGAAAAGAGGCTCAGAAAGAATGAAGACAGATTAAGAGAAAGGCAAAGCAATATGAAACATAATATCTGTATAATAAGGATACCAGAAGGAGAAGAAGAAGAAAAACAGGTAGAAAACCTACTTGAAAAAGTAATGATGAAAAGCTTCCCAAATTTGATGAGAGAAAAAGTCATGCAAATACAGGAAACACAGAGAGTACCAATCAAGAGGAAACCAAAGAAGCCCATTTCAAGAAACATCGTAATTAAAATGGCAAAATTGCAAGACAAAGAGAGAATCTTAAAGGCAGCAAGAGAGAAACAGGAAGTAACATACAAGGGAGCCCTGATAAAGTTAGCGGTTTACTTATCAATGGAAATGCTCCAAGCAAGAAGAGAATCTCAAGAAATATTCCAAGTAATGAGAACCAGAGTCCTGCAACCAAGACTACTTTACTCAATCAAGATAGAAGGCCAAATAAGGAGCTTGCTAGACAAACGAAGTCTAAAAGAATACACCTCCACCAATCCAGCTCTGCAAGAAATGTTAAAGGGATTGCTTTAAGGAAAGGAAGGAAGAGAGAGAGAGAGAGAGAGAGAGAGAGAGAGAGAGAGAGAGAGAGAGATGAAAATGGCAATGAATAAGTACTTATCAATTAAACATAAATTGATTAAATGCTCCAATCAAAAAACAGAATAGCTGAATGGATGAGAAGGCATGACCCACACATATGCTGCCTACAAGAGAACCACCTCCAGAAAAAAGACCTACACAGACTAAAAGTGAAGGCCTAGAAACAAATTTTCCCAAAAAATGGACAGAAAAAAAAGCTGGGGTAGCAATACTCATATCAGACAAAAAATCTGGGGCGGCAATACACATATGAGCAATACTCATATGGCCCTTCAAAAAAAAGGGCCATAAAGAGAGAACCAGAAAGTCACTACGTAATACTCAAGGGAAGAATCCACCAAGAAGACACAAATATTGTAAATATATATGCACCCAATGTAGGAGCACCCAAATACATAAAAAAAATCTTAGAGGACTTCAAGAAAGATATTGACAGCAACACAATTATAGTAAGGGATTTTAACAACCCACTGTCAAAACTGGACAGACCTTACAAACAAAATATCAACAAAGATGTTGTGACATTGAAAAGGCCCTACATGAAATGGACTTAACTGACATATACAGAGCCCTTCATCCAAAAGAAGCTAAATACACATTCTTTTCAAATGCACATGCAACATTTTCAAAGGTAGGCCACGTGACGGGACACAAAACTGCCTCAACAAATTCAAGAAAATTGAAATCATACGAAGCATCTTCTCTGACCACAAGGGACTGAAACTAGAAACCAACCCAAAGGGAAAAATACCCCAAACACCCAAACTCATGTTGATTGAATAGCATACTATTGAACAATGAATGGATCAAGAATGATGTTAGGATAGAAATCAAAAAGTTTCTGGAAATAAATGAAAATGAACTCATGACAGCCCAAAACTTATGGGACACAGCAAAGACAGTCCTGAGAGGGAAGTTCATAGCATTACAGGCCTACCTAAAAAAGATACAAATATTTCATACAAATAACCTAACCCTACGCCTACAAGAACTCAAGGAACAACAGCAAAGACAGCCTAAAGCTAGTAGAAAGAAGGAAATAACCAAGATCACAACAGAATTAAATGACATAGAGACTAAAAGCACAATACTAAGGATCAATAAATCTAGGATCTGGTTTTCTTAAAAGAAACAAAATCAACAAGCCTTTAACCACGCTCATCAAGAAAAAAAGAGAGAGGACCCAAATAAACCATCAGAAATGAAAGAGGAGAGATTACAACTGAGACCACAGAAATACAAAGGATTGTAAGAAATTACTATAAGGAGCTGTATGCCAAAAAAAATGGAAACCTAGGTGAAAGGCACAAATTTCTGGAAAAATATAATTTTCCAAAACTAAATGAAGAAGCAGAATGCCTGAACAGCCTGATAACAGCAGATGAAATTGAAGCAGTAATAAAAAGACTCCCGACACACAAAAGCCCTGGACCAGATGGTTTCACAGTAGAATTCTACAGAGCATTTAAGGAAGAGGTAACCCCTAACCTTCACAGACCTCCCAAAAAAATCCAAAGTAAGGGAAGACTCCCAAACTCTTTTTATGAAGCCAGCATCATCCTAATCCCCAAACCAGATAAAGACACAATAAAGAAAGAAAACTTCAGGCCAATATCGCTGATGAACATAGACGCTAAAATCCTCAACAAAATATTGGCAAACCTCATCCAGCAATACATTAAAAACATGATACACCATGACCAAGTGGGATTCATCCCAGGGATGCAAGGATGGTTCAACATTCGCAAATTAGTAAATGTAAATAAACATCACATAAACAAAAGCAAAGACAAAAATGACATGATCATATCAATAGATGTGGAAAAAGCATTTGATAAGGTACAGCAACCATTTATGATAAAAACACTCAACAAAGTGGGAATAGAGGGAGCATTCTTCAACATAATAAAGGCCATATATGAGAGACCTACAGCCAGCGTCATACTCAAGGTACGAAAACTATAATTTTTTCCACAAAGATCAGGAACAAGACGAGGTTGTCCACTTTCACCACTTCTATTCAATATGGTTTTGGAAGTTTTAGCCACAGTGATGAGACAAGAAAAGAAAATAAAAGGCATCCAAATCAGAAAGGAGGAAACAAAACAGTCACTGTTTGCAGATGACATGATAGTGTATGTGGAAAGTCCTATAGACTCCACCCAAAAATTGCTCGACCTCATAAATGGATTTGGGAAAACAGTGGGATACAAAGTCAATATCCAGAAATCAAAGGCATTTTTGTATATCAACAATGAAACAGCAGAAGCAGAAATCAAGAAAAAAAATCTCATTCGATATAGCAAAAATAAAAATAAAATACCATGGAATAAACCTAACCAAGGAGATAAAAGACCTGTATGCAGAAAACTACACAACACTGAAGAATGAAATCAAGGAAGACACAAACAAATGGAAACATATACCGTGTTCATGGGTCAGAAGAATTAACATCATCAAAATGTCCATACTACCCAAAGCAATTTCAGATTTAATGCAATACCTGTTAAAGTACCAATGGCATATTTCACAGACATAGAACAAACACTTCAAAAATTTATACCGAACCATAAAGGACCCTAAATAGCTGCTGCACTTTTGAAAAAGAAGAGCAAAGTAGGAGGGATCAAAATACCTGGTACCAAACAGTATTGCAAGACCACTGTAATCAAAACAGCCTGGTACTGGCATAAAAACAGGCACATAGAGCAATGGAACAGAACAGAGAGCCCAGAAATAAACCCAAGTCTCTATGGTCTGTTAATGTTCGACAAAGGGGCAACACTATAAAATGGAGTAAAAATAGTCTCTTCAACAAATGGTGTTGGGAGAACTGGACAGCTACCTGAAAAAAAAAAAAAAGAAAGAAAGAAACTTGAGCACCAACTTACACCATGCACAAAAATAAATTCAAGATGGGTAAAAGACTTAAATATAAGCCATGATCATTAAAATCCTAGAGGAAAACATAGGCAGGAAAATCTCAGATATCTCACACAGCAACATTTTTACTGATTTTCCCCCCAGAGCAAGGGATATAAAGGAAAGAATAAACAAATGGGATCTCATCAAAATAAAAAGCTTC
>PVKM010042933.1:0-12670 GCA_004027735.1 Carollia perspicillata
AGCCAGTGGCTGAGCCACACTGTTGTTCCCTTCCCACCTGGCAAAGGCCCCGCCCCTCTGAGGACACCACCACCCACGCATGTCAATGTCCTCCAGGCTCTTGAGGATGTAATGGGCTGTCTGTGAGGGGCTGCGTTTGCGGTTCCTCAGCCATTTCTCTTGCATCAGCTTCCGGTCACGCTCCCTGGCGTAAATGGGCTTCTGCTGCCTCCAGAAGTCACTGCGGGAGTCCAGGTAGTTGATGCCGGTCATGATGAGGTCCTCCACGGTCAGGCCGCGCTTGACGGTGCCTTTGATCAGGTCTGTGGGAAAGGGTGTGAGGAGGAAGCCACCAGAACAGGCGTCTGAGGGCCTTGCCTCCCCTTGGCTCCCCGCCCCCTGTGGGGACCTGGGCCTGGAGTTGCAGAGACCATGAGCAAAGCAAGAGCACACGGGCGCCAATGCTCCTGCACTAGGCCAGGGCCCTGCTCCTGGACATTCTCACGGTACAGCTTAGTGCACAGGCCCCTTATGGCAAGATATGGAGAGCTAAAGCCGGGGCAGCTGGTGGAGAGCCCCCAGCCTTCAGGGCTCCCGCGTTTCAGGCTTGTCCTTAAAGAAGACAAAGTCTAAAGGCATGACCTGGCCCGGGTAGCCAGCACCCAGCGGTGTCCCAGATATTAGGTGGGCCAGTTAGGTGCAACCTGGGAGCTGGAGGGGTGTGTGTGCCCAGGTCCTGCCCGCCACCTGAGCAGAGGTTGGAGCTGGTAGCAGAGCTGCAAGGCCGGTGGAGGTCATGTTCAGGCCACCCCGTCCCTCCACAGAAACCCCCCTCCTTCCCCGGGGTGGGGCGGGGGAGAGTAAGCACACAGGCAGGTCTGTTATGGAGGCATGTCGGTGGTGAAGCTGCCCTGTGACACAGACCTGCAGGGAAGCCTGCAGAGACCTTGGAAGTCAGCTCTGGAGAAAAGCCATTTGATTCAAGGGTGATCCCTGCTCAGGCTGATCAGCTAATGGCAATAGTCCCATTGCGCATGTTTATGTAAAGCCTTCATTTCAAGGCTCCATTCCACTTCCTGTCACTGCCAGCACAGCGTGGTAGAGTGTTGGACCAGAGGTTAAGGCGCCTGGGCTCTGGTACCAACTCCACCACTAACTTACTTGTCAAGTTACTCCTTGAACAGGTTGCTCCCCAATCAGGGTCTGTCTTTCCTTGTCTATAAAAGGCAGGGCTGTCCCAGATAAGCTGTGGGACAGTCTAGTATCGGTGTCCTATGATTCCCCTCTAGGGCCTCCCAGCTGGATTACTTCACCCTCTGTCCTTCCTGAAGGCCCAGGGGACCCCCCCCCACTTCAGAAACAAGTGGGAGAGGAACCCAGAGCTTTGGAGTTCCCTCCCAGCGTACCATAGCACTCAAGAGCACTGGTTCTGAAATTGAACTTCCCGGACTCAAATCTGAAAGCTGTGTCACTGCTTACCTATGTGGGACCTTACGTGACTTAACCTTTCTGTGCCTCAGTTTCCTCATCTGTGACATGAGAGTAGAACCTGTCCATAGGAACATGTTGGCTGATCTCAGAGGACAGGCTCTGCCTCGTGCATGACGTATCCACCCCACACTCCCTTTGCCTGGTTTCCTGCTACAAACAAAGAGTCTGAAACCTTCGTCCAGTAGGAGCTTTTCCAGATACTCCTTGTCCACGTAGAGCTCTCCCAGGAGCTGGCGGACAGTCTTCTTGCTCTTGAGGGAGCCCTTCCGCTTGGACTCTCTCGTCGGGGGGTGTAGGAGGTGTCTCACCAGATGCGGTTTCTGCAGGGCTTTCATACTCTGGGGAGACGAGCAACAGCGGCAGAGCCTCAGCACTGAGCACGGGGAGTCAGGGACCAGGGTCTGTGGTCCCATACTCTTCCTCCAGGACCTCGGGCCCGGGCACAGCTGGACTCCCAGGGCCCCACTAGAGCTGGGGTGGGGTCCCATGCTGCCTGCGATGGGTAGGAGCCAGCTGCTCCCAGGCAACTGGGCACTCAGGCCTGTGTGCCTCAGGCACGTGTGGCCTCTCCTCTTGGGAGATGCAGCGTCAGAACCAGGGCCCTTACCTCGGCCTGCTTGCTCAAGAAGGAGAGGTCTCCTTTGTTCTCCAGCTTAATGGAAGAAGGACCTGCAAGAACAGGAGCTGGGGCTCAGGTCGGCCAGGCCTGCAGCGTGATCTCTCACATATTTTTAGGTGGAAATGGCTGCCTCAGGCAGGGGGATGGTAGATTTTGTTGCAAAGCTGGCTCTGAGCCAGCCTGGCAGGCAAATGGTAAAGGTTTGGTGTAATGTCATTGTAGCAGCAAGGCAGCCCTTGCTAGCTCAAAGCCATGGCAGCCAGATTTCCAAACAAAGGGAGCTCTCCATGTCATGCCGTTTTCAACACTTTGAATCCACACTAGCAAGCTTTCACTCCCTCCTCCCCCTTGACCCAAGGCCAGCTCTTGTGTAAGAGAGGAAGCCAAAGACTAGGGAAGACGAGGGTCAGGTCTCCATTCTACTCTGCGACAAAACGGGCATTCTCATCTGATTGGGGTGAGGGCAAGAGCCCTTCTCATCTGGCTTTGAGGGTAACCAGACTCTGCAGCGCTCAGTACCGTGGGCAGGGGATTGGCCCTCCCAGTGAGCGGTTCCTAATCCTCGATGAAATCCGCAGCAGTACAAGCATGGGATTCCCTATAGGCCTTAGTGGCCACCACCCAAGACACCTCAGGCCTTCCTCCAGCCCTAAGAATTTGGAGAGACTTCCTGGATAAGGGAAAGGCCCCATGGCTACTCACTGCCCACTGAGTTGTTGATGGCTTCCTGGGCTTTCTGAATTCCAACTTTGAACTCCCGATCAGGCCACAGCTTGTAGCCTCGATGATAGAACACCAAGGCAAACTCAAAGTCTCCCATGGTGTACAGGGTCTCAGCCTTTTGTAAAATCCCCTGAAATGAGAGGAAGTCAAAGTCAATGTGGGCGGACAAGGCCTTATAGGACTCAGGTGCGCTGGAACAGAAGGGTCCTGAGTGGAGGGTCGAGGTTGGGATACAGGGGCAGAAAGCAAGGCAAGAGACCTATCAAGACAGAGAAAACGGCATCGAACTCTGGGCAGGCTGGCTGGCTCTTCCACCTCTGCTCATCAGAGGGCACTGCAGACAAGTGTGGAAGCAAACGGAGCTCTCCCCCGCCTGGACAGTCACCTTGCAGAAAGTCGGGTCCCCCTGGAGCGAAGCCTCGGCGTCCTTCAGGGACTTCTCCAACTCGCCCATCTTCAGGAAGCACTTGGAGCGGGCGACCAGGCAGTTCTTGTCTCCATTCTGAAGGTAAAGAGCCTGAGAAGGGAACCACTCAGGTTGACAAGTACCAGGCAGGGCAAGGTAGAAGCTGGACTGGAAAGAGCAGCCCAAACCCTTCTGCCAGAGTATCAAGGGGACTCCGCGGGGCAGCAAACAGGTCTTTGGGTCTCATCAGACGAAAAGCAGCATGTTACCCGTCTTTGCTTAGTCTACTCCATTATCTGCAAGTGGCTCATCTTAAACAAGGTCAAATCACTAGCCACTGGTTGAGATGTGAGAATATACTACTCTGAGGATAATACTGAATTTTCCTGAGTGTGGACAAGTCCTCCACTCCACTCAAACAGTAGAATCTTAGGATGTTTGGTGCACACCAAATTCAACCACGAAGCTGAAATGGATGCACAACACATTCAAAATACATTCCAAAGGCTAAGCATTCTGAAAGCTAACAAAATAGATTTTAAGACAATCTGCAACTTGAGTTATCCATTCCACTAGCCCTCTTTAGTTACATAGCTTACTGAGAATGAATCGCTCTTTCAGGTGATTAAGATGAAAATGGGCCCTGGCTGGTATAGTTCAGTGGCTTGAGCGCAGGCCTGGGAACCAAAGGGTCCCAGTTCGATTCCCAGTCAGGGCACATGCCTAGGTTGCAGGCCAGTTCCCAGCAGGGGATGCAAGAGAGGCAACCATACATTGATATTTCTCTCCCTCTCTCCCTCTCTCCCTCCCTTCCTCTCTAAAGATAAATAAATAAAATCTTTTTTTTTTAAAAAAAAGATGAAAATGGGCCCCTAAGCTGTATGGCTCAGTGGGTTGAGCGCCACCCTACAAACCAAGAGGCCCACGTGCCCACATCAGGGCATATGGCTGGGTTATGGGCTGAGGACCCTGGGCTGGGGGCATGTGACAGGCAGCCAGTCAACATTTCTCTTGCACATCAATGTTTCTCTCCCTCTCTTTCTCCCTCCCTTCCCTTTTCTCTAAAAATAAATACAATCTTTAAGAAAATAAAAATAAAAAAGATGAGAATGCCAGCACAAATGAAACTGTGGTTTTGGCCCTAGAGTGGGAGCAGACTCACCGTGTCCTCTCTTCTTCTGTTTGAAAGATCTGTACTGTAGTCCTTCCTGAAAGCGTCAGACTGTGTCTACCTCTTTCTAAGACCTTCCTACTTTTCCAGGAAGAGGAAGTAGCTACTGTATGTCATGGGGAAAAAGCCACTTTTCACCCAAAGCTATCTTCCCTCAGGGTGTTCTTTTCTCTGAGGTTCTCCAGGACAAAATACGATCCAAAATGAGGAAAATGGATGGGGGCAGGGCTCCTGAACTCAGCTGGTGGCCCATCTGGTCAACCATTCCTGGTTTCAGGGTGTGGTCGGTGATGGACAGGATAAAAGGCTCTGGGTAGCCGCTGAGAAGCTTGACTTTTAGGACGAGTGTCCGGACAGGTTTATGAGAGCTGTTCTGCCACCCCCCTTGGACTAAGAAGTGGCTATTTGTTGTAAAAGAAATGGTCATAAGAACATCTAAAAACTTACTTGCGAGGGAGTGTCCTCTGGTGGTTAGCACCTCAGAACGGGAGTCTGAGTGCCTGAGGTTGGCTCCTTCTCTGCCACTTGCTAGTTCAGTGGTCTTGGGCATGTTACCCAACTTCCTTATGAGTTTCCTTGTGTATAAAATTGTGTAAGAACAGTGTCTCCCCCATAGGCTTCTACTGCACATAGCAGTATGCCTGGTATCCTAAAACAGCACTTAATCCCCTTACTTACGGTGGGGTGGAGCAATTTACTCTAAGGTTGTGTGTGATAATGTTAGTTATTTACTGACCACCTTCCATAAGCAACTGAGACTTCACTTCTGCAAGAAGTCTCCCAGCCAATCTCCTGGCCAATGATGGGAAATTGGGTCTGCCCTGTGGGAGGCCAGTCAATCACAAAATACTTGAGTAAAAAAAAAAAAAGAGGTCATGCTGAAACGCACAGAATGATTACTAAGAATCAGGCGGAATGCAGTGGGAATTGGTAGGAAATGGCTCTGCAGGGGCTTATCCGTCACAGTGGTGCATTAATCAGGAACAAGTGAACAGAAGTAACAGGGTCATCCGGGCATCATCAGGACCTCATTATCAGGAATCCAAAGTGGTGATGGATGATTGATAGGTTCAGAGCATGACTCACGTTGCTGAAACTACGGGTAGCTTTAGAGAACTCCCCGCAGAGATAAAGCCGCTCGCCTTCCGCCATGTAAGAGGCAAAGGTGCTTCGCAAGCCGTTCGTTTCTGGGTCCTCTGTCTCCGACATGATGGCGGGATTTAGAGACGCTGAAGCACGGAAACGGAGGAAAGGCAGCGGGAGAACCTAGGTCCGGCTTGTGGAAACCCTGTCTCTTAGCAACTGGGATGCATAGAGTTACTTCCGGTCCCTTGCTTGTGCCCCGCCCAAGTCCGGGGACAACCACCACCATTGGCCAGCCTGAGCTTCGTCATTGCAGCTGCGCACTGGGTGGAGGTGTGATTGTCGCGTGTGAGGTGGGGGTTCGCTGTTGCACACTCCACCCGTTCTCTCTGTAGTTGAATTGTGTCCAAAATTTACAGCTGGAAAAATTAAATAGGAAGAGAATGGGGGCAGAATTCCCAGTAGGGATAAGGCACGCGTGGCGAGGACATGTCACCGCGTGGGCCAGGGGTGGGAGGAGAGCCCTGGGCTCGGGGTCGGATAGTCCTTGCGCAGTCTTCATTGCCTTCATAACCCTGCGACTGGCCGGGAAGGCCTCTAAGCCTTTAATTTTCCTCCTGCCAAATGAATGGGAAGATGCTGAAACCTTCTATAATTAATAAATGTGTTCATTAGGGTTCTATAATAAATAAATGTGTTCAACTAAGGGTTGGGCCCAACCCTTAGTTGAACACATTTATTTATTGAACCTCTGCTAGTGGTAGGACTGGATCAAGGCTTTTCCCGACACGCTTCCCTCTTCCTTCCACTCCAGCCCCTCACAAAATCGGACTAGGTTCCCACAAACACCCTTGCCTTTACTACTTTACTTTTAAAATATCAACTTCCAACATCAATAAGATTGTGACCTGTACTAGGGCTGTTTGCACAAGTGAAGTCTCAGTTGCTTATGGAAGGTGGTCAGTAAACAACTAACATTATCACGCACAGCCTTAGTGTAAATTGCTCCACCCCACCCTAAGGGGAATAAGTGCTGTTTGAGGATACCAGGCATGCTACTAAGCACGGTTCAAGCCTATGGATGAGGTACAGTTATTATTCGATTTTATAGGTGAGGAAACTGATAAGGAAGTTGGGTAACATGCCCAAGATCACTGAACTAGCAAGTAGCAGAGAAGGAGCCAACCGCAGGCAGTCAGACTCCCGTTGGGAGGTGTTAGCCACCAGACTATGGAAAGGCAGGAATCTTGTGTTAACCCTGTATCTCCGGAATTCAACTCTGTGGCACACAGTAGAAGCTAAATAAATCACTGTTGAAGTTGAAATACTAAAATGATACCCTTACCTACCCACACACACACACACACGATGAGTACATGGGGAAAGTGGGAACTTTGAATAAACTCAGTGGATTGTGTGTCAATTTCCTGCTTGTGTTTTTGTACTACAGCTCTTCAAAGTGTTACCATTGGGGGAACTGGGTGAAGGGGTGCATGGATGTCTTTGTATTATTCCTTACAACTGCATATGAATTTACAATTATTTCAAAATAAAAGGTTTAATTAAAAGAAGAGTGCTTTTATTTTTAGAGAGAGGGGAAGGGAAGGAGAAAGGGAGAGAAACACTGATGTGTGGTTGCCTCTCATGCACCCCCAGCTGGGAGCCTGGCCCACAACCCAGGCATGAGCCCCGAGTGGGAATTGAATTGGTGTCACTTTGGTTTGTAGGCTGGCACTCAATCCATGGAGCCATACTAGCCAGGGCTGAGATTAGTTTATGTTTTATCTGTAGCTCCAAGTTATTTATTCTCCCACGGAGGTCATTTTTTTCATTGTGTCAATATACCACAACCCACAAACCTATTCAACTGCTGAGGGGCATCTGGGCTCTGTCCAGTTTTTGGACATTCTCACACGTGTCTCTGGGCACCTGTGTGTAGGAGATTCCCCAGGGTATGTACCGAGGAGTGGAGGGTCTTAGTTTACGTTACTCTTCAATTTCACTGGATAATTCTCAAACTGATGGTTGCACCAGTTTGCCCTCTCATCTACCTTAAGGTCACGTGTTTGGGCCTGCATTTCCCCCTGCATTTGTTGTTCGTTTGTTTGTGAAATAAGAGAATTGGACTAGGGGATTCCTGCAGTCTGATTGAACACAGATGCTGTCTCTGGCTGAACCTCCCTGGGGCACCTCCCGAGGACACATGGGCCCTGGGCACCATTTGGAGGATGGTCAGTGTGGGGCAAAGGTGAGAGAGAACCTCGTGGTTCTCTGCAGGGTGGACCATGATGGGTCTCGGCTATAAGTCCCTGTCTCTAGTTGTCATAGGGAGAGAGATGGGTTTAGAACTGTATGCTCAGGTGGGCCCTGCTCCCCCTACACTTCCCTTATAATTTATTTCTTTGAGTTACATGTTCAGTCCAGTGCCTATCCAGTCATGCATAGAATGAGGGTCTACCACATGCCCAGCCCCATGCTAGGGGGATGCTGAAATGAGCAAGGCACACACTCCTGGGTCTTGAGGAACTCGCTGTCACATGGGGAGTCCCATTGGATATGATTTTCTTCCCCTTGTCACCTGCAGCAGGTATCAATGGACCAGGCAAGGGACCCGGTGGCAAAGGGACAGTTGCTCATCTGCAAAATGATGTTGCTGTGAGGAGTATGTGCTAGCACCCATGCTTTTCATGTAGTAGGTGCTCAATGAATATTGGCTAAAATAGATTAAAATCTAGGAGACAGTCATTAGGCAGTGTAAGGCTGCTGAAATGAAGATACAATGCCCAAAGCCTGGCCAGAGAAATGGTACCTATATCCTTCTGTGTCTAGTCACATGAACCTGTCCTCTAGCCCATTTTAGAAGATTCAAATGGGAAGAGCAAAAGAGTTTAGAGAAGAGAAAAATGAGAAGATGGGGCCATGTCAGAAGATTCAGGGCACAGGGGTCTCTGCGGGGACATGATGGTGTAATGAGAGTCTTTTCTGGGGAGGCCAGGGCTTGAGGGATGGGGGGCAGAGGGGTGGGAATGGGACTACCGATAAAACTGAAAAACCTCGGTGATCGGTTCATGGATCCTCTCTCCGGCCAGCACCTCTCTTCCCTCACTCTCTAGACAGTTACTTTCTCATTGCCCTTGCCAAGACTCATTAAACTTGGCCCCAGCAACACCTGGAGGGTGACTTAATCACTCAGTAAATATTTATTGAATGTTTACTAGGTACCAGGCCTTATTCAAAGTGCTAGAGACACAGCAGCGAAGAAAACAAAGATCCTTATCTTCACGGACGTAGGGAAGTATATCTGAAAGGTTTGTTAGAAATGAAATAGCTGGGGCAAAGGGCATGTGCATTTTAAATTTTTATCCATTTATTTTTATTTATTTTTTATTTTTTAGAGAAAGGGGAAGGGAGGGAGAAAGGGAGGGAGAGAAACATCTATGTGCTGGAGAAACATTGACTGGTTGCCTCTCCCACACCCTCAACCAGGGACCTGGCATGCAACCCAGGCATATGCCCCGACCAAGAATCAAACTTTGACCCGTACTAGGGTCAAAGTTTGCAGGATGATGTCAATTCACTGATGTCAATTCACACCGGCCAAAAACTTAAAAATATTTTTTTATTTTTAGAGAGAGGGGAAAGGAGGGAGAACAACATCTATATGCTAGAGGCTAGAGATACATCCATCAGTTGCCTGTAGCGTGCCCCCAGCTGGGGACCCAGCCCTGACTGGGAATTGAACCAGCGACCTTTCAGTTTGCAGACAGTGCTCAATTCACTGAGTCACACCAGCCAGGGCAAATTTCTTTTTATCCATATTGCCAAGTTATATACAAAGAGTTGATTACAGTTTACATTCCATCTGTGTGCCTTTTTCTGAACCAGTCTATCTTTCTAACCAGAGGGATAACTCCTTCACCGGTGATCCCCTCTGACTGCAATCTTCCCACTAACTCATGAAGACCCTGAGTTGCTCTCCCCCAAGGCCAGAAATGGAATACCTTCATAGATGTTTTCTTTACCTACGGAGACGTGAACCTTCTCTGAGATTTGTGCTACTGGGGAAGATTCTTGGTAGCGGTGGAGCTCAATCCATGTAGGGGTGGGAGACTCCCTAGGACCAAGAAGAGAGGTGGCAAGGAGCTATTTGAAAAGGATGCCTGTGAATGAAGGAAGTGACCTGAAAGTGGCATCATCTGGCATCACTTGTTCCTAGCTACAACTGGATTGAGGGGAGGAGGACTCGGCAAAGTTTTTGTCCATAAGAACGTCACAACATTGCAATAGTGTGATTGTCACCCAGGTGCCTGGCGGGGGCACAGGCATGCTGACTCTGCACACTGGCCTGATCCCTTAACCTCACCTGCTCAGCCTGTGATTCTTCACCCTAGAGCTACATAGCTGTTAGGATCAGGGAGCAGCTGGAGAGACCTAGAAGGACTGGGGTAGACATTGCAAAGCTCCAGAACTTCGGAGCAGAAAATACTATGTCCTGGTTTCTAAGACTGTCTGATTTCAAATATTCTGTTATACGAGTTCACAGTACCTGTCAGACCGAGTGTCCCAGTTTTTGGTTCGGAAAATGTCGTCTGACTCAAAGGTAATGGGGAAGAGGGAGGCAGCTGTTCATTCATTTCAGTGTCTGTGCGTGGGATGGGGGAGGGGCAGGGAGGAGCAGGAGAGTGGTAGAGATGGCCCCAGCTCTGCGCTGGAAACTTCCGTGAATCCGCGCAGTGTTACCGGCATCATCATAGCCCCACTTGCTCACCCACTTGCTTGTCCAATCCCACACTGGGAAGACAGATATGTTGGCCTCGGCTTTCAGCCTCGCCCCACTGGTTCAACCGAAGGAATCCAAGGGCATGTATATGGGAAAGCAGTCTGCCACGGCTGCTTAAAAAGTGGGGCTAAGCAACTGGGTTCGGTGTGGCTGATTTCAGGCAGCCGGGAGGCGGACGTCAGTTTTTCCCTTGGGGAGACAGGAAGGAGACTCCAGGTCCCCAAAGCAGCTCTAGAGCCAGTTCGGCCAACAACACCCTCCCCCCCAACAACACCCCCATCGGAGTGGCGGTCGGTCCAGCCCCTAACCGATCAGGCCACGGCCCCCAGCCCGGTACGTTCTCCTCCCAGCGTAGCCCGGCCCATCTCCCCATCCGAAGCTCCGCCCCCGATCCCTCCCTGGCTCCGCAGGCTCCGGAAAGGCGGCACCCGCGGACTGCTTGAGCATCTGGGATGGATACGCGGACTGGACTACAAGTCCCAGCGGCTTATGGCCCCGCCCACGGAGGCGGGACTATAGCGGGCAGCGAATTGGGAGGAGCTCTGGCGCTCAGGCTAGGGAACGCGTGTGACCAATAGCCGGGCAGTTCTCGACGTGTGCCGATGGGGGCGGGGAGATGCCCTCCAGGGCCCGAACAAAAGCCGGATCCCCGGCGGCTGCGGGAGGCTGGCGCGCTCCGGCTAGTGGACGTTAGGACAGGGCCTCTGTGGAAGGAGCGCCGCGCACGGACTTTCGCAGAGGTGAGTAGCGGGTGGTGCTTTTGTGGGAGGGCTCCCACCTGGCCCAGGAGATTTTTGTCTTCCTCCCTCAGCTCGGAACTGCCTCCACCGGTGCCGGCTGGGTGTTAAAGCGCCGTTCCTGCACCTACTTGGAAGTTTTGGGGTCTTAGCTTTAGGTTAGCCTTCGTCCGTAAGCCTGGCCAGCAGCCACGTGCAACAACTCCCAGCTCTTCCACTTTCCAGTTCCTGGGAGTTTGCACAGGCTTGCCGCCATCCTTGCTTCTCTTCCCTCTGCCGAATTGCATTTACTCAATGCTGGCGCTCCTCACTTCCTCCCGGGGCCAGTTATCGATCCTCCTCGGGCTTTATCGGGCCACCTCTTGCCCCCATCCGGTCCCCGCACCGGATGCGGAGGACGGGAAGTATTGAGAGCGGTGGCCACTCGCCCAACTCCCGACACCTTCAAGCCGGGCTCAGGCCCTTCCTCTTAGTTTTGTAGAGTTCACTGAACCCCGCGCCGAAGTGGAGGGAGCGAGCCAGGCGTGGAGCCGCGGCGGGCCACGCGGGGTCGGCCTGCCCTAGGCTGCCCGAGGCCTGGCCTCGCCTCGAGGACCTGGCCCTAGAGTGGCGACGCCGGAAGGACCCTCCTCGCTCTGGAGGTGCCGTCGGGCCAAATCTCTCAGCGACAGATGGCCGAAGGGCCCTTCTGCCTCCCCTCCCCTGGCGCTGACACCGAGCTTGGCTGAAGCAAGCCCCTCAAAGGGCCAAAGGATGCTGCCGCCGCCCTCCTGTTGGGCCTGGCAGAAGGCCAGTCTCCGTGCCTGCTGCCCTCTCCAACCTTGGCAGATACTGTGCAGTTCTAAGGAGTTAAGCCATTAGGTGGTCCCTGGCAGTCTGCCTGGGAAGAGGGTTCTGGAGAGGATGGTGAGGAGCAGGGCATAGCACAGTAACTTTGCTGTGTGTGTCAGCCAGCTCAGCTCCTTGGATTTCTGAAATGTTGGGCAAGGGACAGCTATCTGGTAGACCCCAGCTGACCAGATGGGCGATTTTCACCTCTTACAGAGCTGCTTAAACAGCTTAGGAGACTTGGATGGAAAGATCCCTCAGACACTAGGCAGCTGGTATCTCCACACCCCCCTTTGGACACTATGTAGAGGACACTTGCAGAACTGCCCTCTCCTGTACTCCAGGGATTGCCTGTTACGTCAAAAAAAAAAAAAAAAAAAAAAAAGCCTAGTCTTACGGGTACTAACCTTAGAATGCGTACTTTCCGTCTCTCCCCGAGAGAGAACCTAAGTAGCATCCCCAGTGGTGCTGCACCGCTCGCTGGCTGTGTCCCAGCAGTACATGCCTGGGGAACAGGCTCCTTTCTTTCATTCAGCCTTCCCTGTGGGCTGCTTCTGCCCTCCGTGGCTGCTGTACATGAACTCAATCCCGGGTCACATACCCTGTCTGCAGAAAACACCTCATTCAGCTCATAGGTTCCTCCCTTGGAGGGAGGGAGGGAAAGAGAGAGAGAGAGAGAGAGAGAATGTGTGTGTGTGTGTGTGTGTGTGTGTGTGTGTGTGTGTGTGTGTTTGTTTGTTTCAGGTTCCTTGGCATGATTTCTCCCAAATGGCTTACACATTTACCTGTTATTAGGTAACAGTTTCTTAGGCCCCAAAGACAACGCCTGGGGTCTCAGCTCGGCCCTGAAACC
>PVKM010042934.1:0-12666 GCA_004027735.1 Carollia perspicillata
TGTTGCCTCACTGTTTTTGGAATTTTCGTGGATGTAGCATGGCTGTGTGAGTTCCCCAGGAGCATGAATTAAACATGGACTTTCTCCTGTCGATCTGTCTCTATCAATTTGGTTATTAGCCTAGCCAACAGAACTTAAAAGGTGGAAGGAAAAGTATTAACATTTATTATCCCCTACAGTAGTTTATCACACATCTTTAAAATGATTTACTTATATGGCTATTTCTCCTGTAAGTTAAGATATTCTTTCTGATCAAGGACCATGTCTTTATTTATTTTATTTTTTTGAATATTTCATTTATATTGTATTTTTCTGTTACCATTTATCCCCCTATGCCCTCATCCACTGTCTCCTCCACCCCTGCATACACCGCACTGTTGTTTATGTCCATGAGTTCTTTTGTTTTGCTCAACCCCAGGACAAAGTTTTTATGTCTTTGTATTCCCAATGACAAAGAATTAAAGAAGTGAGATGGTGCTATATACAAGCCCTTCTGGTATTTCCCTAGGTAAATTTATATAAAATGCGCTCATCAAAGGCTCATGTTATACAAATCCATTCATTCAAGCAATAAAACAGATTCTAAATGTCTACTAAGTATCAAGCATTGTATAGGCTGCTAGGGATTCAAAATAGGACACAAAAAGAGTCTCTGCTATCAATAAACCCATGGTACCTTAAAAGAGATAAGAAAATCAGCAACTGTTAATAAGCGCTGCAATAGAAATAGGTACAGGACATTATCCATGCAGAGAAAGACTTCTTATTTAAAGAGAAGTAAATAGGGTAATGGCTGGGGAAAGGGTCCAGATTTGGAACATCAGAGTTTATACTTAGGGACAAAAGTGGATCCAGTAAAGACTAGATACTGGATCGGGGAATGTACACACATTATCTCCTTTTTATGTCTCTACAACAACCCTAGGAGATAAGAAATATCATTATACTCATTTTACAAAGGAAAGTAGGGCTAGGCTTAGGTAAAAATTTCATCAACATCACATAGCAAGTCACTGACAAAGATATAAACTAAATATTAAGGAAAATTCTATACCGGTGCCATCTAATGTACAGGGTGGTGCAAAAGTAGGTATACAGTTGTTTGGAAATAAAATTATACAATAATTGATAAATAATAATACAAGAATAAACCTGTTTTGTTACTCACAACTGTAAACCTACTTTTGCCCAATACTATATTGCAAGTCCAGCATATATGAAAAATTTATTTATTGTTTTAAAAGAACAATACTTTTGTTCACTTCCAAAAAGTCAAAACCTATATTCAAGGAGTTCTAAACATTTTGTTTCTTAACAAATGCTATTGTGGCTAGGAAGACAATGAGGTTACTAATCATTGATTTCATCAATATTGTCTTTGGTGCTACAGCTTCTATAAAACTCAGGGTGATGACTTTGCCTTTTTTTCAACTGTCCTACTTTTTTTCTTTATAGAGGGTCTGAGTTATTGATGCCCAAGGCTTAGCACTGATAAAGGGTTTAAATATTGTCGTATGATGTAAAAAGCCCATGTATAGTATACATGTCATCAAATGCAATAATAATGTTGCTTTTTTTTTTACTCACCCATATAAATGCTAATATAACAAGACATGCATGCTGAAGTATAGACACAATTACATACAATAGTTCTAACACTAATCTCAGGATACTTAAATATTAAAATCTAGGTCTTCTATTGCAAATGCCTTAGTAAAGGAAACTTAGGGGGTAATATTCAGGAAAGGAAGTAATAAGAAATACTGCAAACTTTCTCATTGGAAGAAACACATTTAAATTTTCTTTCTTTTTTTAAAGATTTTATTTATTTATGTTTAGAGAGAGGGGAAAGGAGGAAGAAAGGGAGAGAAACATGAATGTGTGGTTGCCTCTCGCACGCCCCCTACTGGGGACCTGACCTGTAATCCAGGCATGTGCCCTGACTGGGAATTGAACCGGTGACCCTTTGGTTCTCAGGCCAGCACTCCATCCACTGAGACACACCAGCCAAGGCACATTTTAAATTTTCCAAAAGAAAAATACATTTTTATAATCAGTGATGAAAAGATGCTGTTCAAAGCATCTAACTCTTGCATCTTCTACCCCAGGAATCAATAATGTAATTGCTAAGCACATTGTGGGAGTTTAAAAATGTGTTTGTAGGTGGATTGGCTACAAAACCAATGGCAGGTAGAGGCAGGGGGTGACTCTCTGATCTAAGTGTCAGAAAGTGGGTTTTCTCATCTCATTTCAAGGCCACTTTTCTACCTCTGCTCATGCAAAAAGTCTCACAAAATATGTTGTATTAAAGTGTATTTTCTACTCCCGATTTGAATCTTTCTGAAAAACCGAAAACACTCAAAGAACAAAATTATGTATACCCAAAGTAGTAATTTGCTTGCCTTGAAATAACTTTTTGATTTTTTTCATTTTTGTGTTTTGTTGTATTCTGTTTTGCTTTGTTTTTGTTTTAGTTCGATTGGAAAACCATCAGGAAAAGAAATGGTCCTACAGAAGGTTGTTGTTTTGTTTTATATTCCATGAGTATCTGTTGTCTAAAATATACAAAAAAATATTCTGTATATTCTAACAGCATAGTCTCTGCACAATCTAGATTTTTTTTTAGCTTCTGTGTATGTTTGATGTTTTTCAGAGTGAAATTATTTCTATCCATGAGGTTTGGGATTTCCACCTGACGAAGTGTCCATGGCCCTTATCAAAATAACCCACCCCAACGCCAGCTCCCACGAGTGTCCAGGTCACTCACGGAAGAGCACAAAAGGTTACATCAGAAGCTAAAAGAAGTATGGAGACTGACCTTTTAATTTCCTAACCTGTTCAAATTTTCCAAAGCCCTAAGCTGAAGGACACAGTCATATCTGAAAAAGGCTCTTTTTTTTTCTTTACGGCTGCATTTCCTGAAGCTGCCTGCTGACAGCCTGCAAACCATCAGAGAGCTACTAAATCGGAATCTCCAGGGAGCAGTCAGAAAATCCATGTTTAATAAGCTTACTGAGTGGTTCTCATAAGCAGGCAAATTTGAACAGGAGTAAGTTAGTCTATAATATTAACACAGTGAAAGCTGACTTGTATCCTCATATGGCTTACTTGTCCTTCATTCTGTAACCACAGATATGATCACTAACAGAAGCCATTTCTTCAACACACATGTGACAGTCTTCTGATGTATATGTTCAAGACTAGATCCGGTCCACTACTAATTTGGGAGGAAGATTCTGTTTTCTGTGCATGATCATATTGCTAATCCATGGATGATAAGCCATTTTATGTTGTCTGTTTCATTGATTGTCTTCAGTAGAGGTGATCCAATTTGGGAGATTTATTCATATTTTGTGACAATAAATTGCAAGTATATATTCCAGTCTTCTGCACCATGCATCTTATTTATTATAAGCTAAGGGTTAGCATTTATTATAATGTTTGAACATACTCATATGTCAATTTAGATCTTAATTTGCTTCAGTAAAATACAACATGTATATATTACTTATTATGTTCCACATGTTGAAATGTTATAATATATGCACTATTGACTTATTATTTTGATTATGGAACATAAAATTTAATTTTTATTCTAGGTACAGCAGAGTTGATATTTAAAATTAGTAGGAAATCTTCCATTTAAAAATGTATTTATTATAGAATTTTCATATTAGTACTTTTATATAAAGTCCAACATCCCCCTAGTGCCCAGCCCCCCTGAAAAGCATAATAAGGTTCGGGATTAAACCCTAAGTATGAGATGTTTAGTTCGGAGATGTATCTATAGTGCTGATTAAGTAGAGAAAGAGGTCGACAAAGATAGCTAGTTAACTCCTCTTTGAAAACTTAAATATAGCCCTGGCTGATGTGCCTGGGTGAACTGAGCACCAGCCTGCATACCGAAGGGTTGCCAGTTCAATTCCCAATCAGGGCATGTGCCTGGGTTGCAGGCTGGGTCTCCAGTAGGGGGCGCACAGACAACAACCACACATTGATGTTTCTCTCCCTTTCTTTCTCCTTCCCTTCTCCTCTCTAAAAATAATAAATAAAATCTTTTTTTAAACTTCATTTTTTTAAAAAACAGAACAGGGAGAAACTGCCCAGTCTCCAGATGATTACTCTGTATTTCCTGAGACTTTGTACTGCTTCCTTTATCCACTTTCCACCAAAGGAAGGACTCCTGCTGCTTGCTTAGCTTGAAGAGGTCGTGTGGATGGTAAGTTATTGTTTGTGTAGTGATTACTGTTTGCCATTTGACATCTATTTGTCCCTTCTCCCTTAGAGACAAAATCCAGGACTGTGTAGGGAGGTAATGCAACCAAATGGAACATACCTCTGGTCTGTGTTACGCTCACTATGGCTGTGCACCTCATGTTGTGGGAGCATCTACAAGCCTGCTTGAAAGAAGCTGAGTGCACTAGGAAGAGGACACTTTGTCCTTTCCATTTTTTCCCTCATTATTGTCAATAGTACTGAAGTTTGAGGAGCCATCTTGGACCATGAGGTGAATTCAGGGATAAAAGTCATACTGTGAGAATTGCGGGAAAGAAATGTTAGAGTCCTCTGGCTCCCAGAAGACTTTTTAAAAAAAGATATTTTATTTATTTATTTTTAGAGAGAGGGGACAGGAAGAAGAAAGAGTAGGAGAGAAACATCAGTGTGTGGTTGCCTGTCATGTGTCCCCTACTGGGGACCCGGCCTGCAACCCAGGCATGTGCCCTGACTGGGAATCGAACCAGCGACGCTTTGGTTTGCAGGCCAGTGCTCAATCCACTGAGCTACACCAGCCAGGGTCCCAGGAGACTTTTTAACACTCAATTGTCCTCATCCAGATTTGTTTCATGTGAGAGAATAAACACTTTAATTTTTATTGTAGATTTTCTGGTATTTGCACCTTAATTTCATCTAAGTGATGTATCAATTTACTCTAGCTCCATTGTACATTATGCCAAGTGGGATTCCTGTATGCAAAAAAACAAATGGCCCGGACAAGAGCAAAGTCTCACTTACAGTCTACCCCGAATAAATGTGGTCAGATGAAAACGTCTTCAACCTACCTACATTTTGTCCTGGATTTGCCCTGTGACTACAACTACCATTCTCACTATTTCCTGCATCAAGAGGAAAATCTATCCTAACACTTCTTCAACTATCACAATGTTATTTGTGCTTACCGATCTCTCCTTCTAACCTCTGATTATTATTTATCTGCTTTTGTCTATTTTCCATGTCTCATTGTTGTCTTCTTTACCTTGGCTTAAAAATGCCCACATATCACATTTTCCCCCAAAACTTACTTCCAGCATTCCATCCCCTCCTCATGCTGCTTCATCCAATGTCCTTCCCTTAATGCCACACTTCATGGAAGAACATTCTAGTCTCCCTATGTCTACTTCCTCTCTATCCACTCACGCCTCATTTTCTTGCACTCTGTATTCTATGTTTTTAAAAACTGTTCTCTTAAGATAAAGTGGGACTTCTTAATTGTTCTTTTTATAGTATTTTCTCATGGTTTACCTTAGTCTCTATAGTGCTTTACGTTAACTGTTACTTCTGCTATTGGAAATTTACCCTTGATTTAGGATACTGCAATATCTTGGTTTCTTGACTTCTTCTTTTTTGGAGGGGTCCTTTTTTACTGTTGTTCAATGACAGTTGTCCCAATTCTCCCCCAGTTGCTCTCCCCCACCCCACCCAGCCTCCTGCTCTCCCAGCCAGTACCCACCCCATTGTCCTTGTCCATGGGTCTTTTAGACATGTTCCTTGATGACCCTTCCCCTTCTTTCCCCCATTATCCACCACCTGCTTCCCATCTGGTCACTGTCACTTTGTTCCTTATTTCCATTTGTCTGATTCTGTTTTGCTCACTTATTTTGTTCATTGGACTCCACAAGTGAGATCATATGGTATTTGCCTTTCACTGCCTGGCTCATTTCATTAGCAGAATGGTCTCCAGTTCCATCCATGCTGTTGCGCAGGGTAGGAGCTCCTTCTTTCTTTCTGCTGCATAGTATTCCATTGTGTAAATGGACCATATACTGTAAGAACCCTGAAACAGCAATTCAAAAAAAACGTATGCAATTTGAAAAAACGTATGCACCCCAATGTTCATAGCAGCACAATTTCCACAGGCTGGAAGCAACCTAACTGCTCATCAGTAAATGAGTGGATCAAAAAACTATGGTACTTTCATATGTCTTTACGTTAATAGTTAGCATCCTTTCATTTCAGCTTGACAGACTCTTTTCAGCATTTTACTATAAGACAAAGACAGGTCCAGACAACTCCCTCTTCTTTTGTTTGTCTGAGAAAATCCTTATCTCACCTTCATTTATGAAGGGCAACTTTCCCAGATAGAGCATTGTGGGGTGGCCAGCAAATAGACAGTAGGCTGCCGTGGTGTCAAATGAAAGGATAGCATGTCCCAAATCTTCTACTACGTGACTTCTGCTGAAAGTTGGCCTTTGCTAGACTAAAATATAGGAAAAGAAGCTCATTGTCCCCCACCCTCTATGGAAATCACATTGTCTGCTGGTTGTAAATATTTCATCGTGTTTAAAGTGGAAATTTTTGCTTTCCTTTGTTTACCTAAAACATTGTATCTTTTCTACTATTTCCTGGGACCATATATGCTATATTTTATATTTCTTCTAAAATCTTAATTATTTCTGAGCTCCAGTTAAATCAACTGCTAGAATTGTTGTTGTACCTGAATGCAAGTTTTTAGTGAACATATTTTGTTGAGAAAGACTATAGATGGAAAAGGACCTCTGTATTAGTAATCCTCAAAATAATGACTTTATCGAGAACACTAGTACTCTATTTCTAAATTAAAACTATCTCTTTAAAATTCCTTGTCCCTATTTGAAAACATCTTGGACAGGCTCCTGCATTCTCAATATGGTATTTTTAAGAGATGAGCCCTGCATGGTGTGGCTCAGTGGGTTTGGTATTGTCCACAAACTGAAAGGTCACCGATTCAATTCTGGTCTAGGTGCATGCCTGGGTTGCAGGCTGGGTCCCCTTGGGGACGAGCGAGAGGCAACCAATAGATGTTTCTCTACTACATAGACGTTCCCTTTTCTCTTTCTCCCTCCCATCCCTTCTCTCTAAATATAAATAAATAAAATCTCTAAAAAACAAGATATATTTTAAAAGAACAGATCTTAAGATTAACAGTGTGTTGAATAAAATCATTTTTAAAGTTTATTTTTTATTGTGTTTTTTCCATTACTGTTTATCCCTGTTATACCCTCTTACAACCTCCAGCCGTGCCTCTCCCCCTGTAATCACCACGCTGCTGTCTGCCCATAGGTCCTTTTTCCTTTTTGCTCAATTTGTCTAACCCCCGACCTCTCCCCCGACAGCTGTCAGGCTGATCTCTGTATCTATGAGTCTATATTTTGCTTGTCAGTTCAGTTTGTTCATTAGATTCCACATATGAGTGAGATCACATGGTATTTGTCTTTCTCTGACTGGCTTCTTTCACTTAGCATAATGTTCACACATGCTGTCACAAAGAGTAAAATTTTCTTTTTTATAGTCAAGTAGTATTCTATTGTATAAATGCCACATAACTGTCTTATCCACTCATCTACTTGGGCTGCTAATATAATTATTTTTAATGATTGGACCTAATATTAAGAAACCTGTAATTATATATTTTTCAATAAAATTCCTTCAATTAATTTTCCATTGCCCATTTGTATGAAAAGATAGAGAATCTGTTAAGAAAGCAGTTTCAGCCTGACTTTGTAATATAATTGGAGGTTTTAGGAGAGAATGCATATTTGTTTTAAAGGCTATTTATAACAATCAGACAAGAAATTAAGCAGTAAACTCACTGTCAGGAAGAACAAATACACAGGAGACTTTTCTTGTCATTTCAATGGTTTGGGCTCTGTAGCCAGTGTTCAAACATAGCATAAACTTCTTCAGGGACCATTTCCGTGTCCAAACCAGTGGCGACCACATGTCAAACCAACACCTGGTCATCTCTTGATTAAGCGTATAAATAAGCAGTAATGTTAACTTAAACATTTTAAACCAAAGGAACACAGCCAACTGGATCCCAGTTGTATCCCTGCTTACCACAGTAGCTTTCTCAGTCCTGCAATGAGGAAAACTTAAAAGTCGATAATCAGGAGTAAAAAGTGAAGTGAAACCCCATTTGTAATTTATTTCCCTAAGGTGTTAGTCTAATGTTTCCCAAAGTACTTATTTAATTTCAGGTATGAGCTTCTCTGCATTTAAAACCCCACTGTACCATTGACCAGATGGGTCAACATAGGCTACCTATTATCCCTTTCTTCACCTCTTGTGGTTTTTTCTCCATTTGCAAAATAAGGATGATTACTAATAGCAACATAAGGTGTTTTTGAAGATGAAATGAGTTGTTTCTTTCCAGTTAGAATTTTCTCCAGCACATAGTACAAGCTTAATTAGAGTTGGCTCTGATAATGCTTTGATTTGGTTTGATTTCTGCATGATCCAGTTAGGTGTGCATCCTTCCCCAGCTATAAGAATCACTCCAAGCTTCAATAAGCTGTGTTGCAGATGGAGACCACTAATTAGCTGACATGCCAGTAATATGGATCATGAATAAATCAGTGAAAATCCAAGTCTGCTATTACAAATGAACTGCCTTGATAATAATGCATCTTCTTCATCTTTCTATGCCAAAAAAAGTGTTTAAGTAAAATCTTGGTTATTAGAATTCTATGATAACTATAAAACTTTGAAAAACATTTGATTCAGTATTTGCATGTGATTTCTAGCACTAACTTACTTTTCCACAATGTGAAAAGTAAATTTTTTTAATTATTTATTTCTTTCTTTTTAGAAAGGGGAAAGGAGGGGAAAAGAGGGAGGGAAACATCAATGCGTGGTTGCCTCTCACATGCCCCATACTGGGGACCTGGCCCACAACTCAGACATGTGCCCTGACTGGGAATTGAACTGGAGAACCTTTGGTTTGCAGGCCTGCACTCAATCCACTGACTCAGAGCAGCCAGGGCTCAAAAATATATTCATAATATAGAGAGAACTACATGTTCTGTCAGAGAAACACCTGACAATGTTTCCAGCTGATAGTTGGACTAATTTTTTGATTAACTCTTCAGTTTCAAGTTGCTCTATATCTCTCTCAGAATTTTTCTACTTTTATCCCAGGAGTCAGAGGTTTTAAAAAATAACACAATTTCTATTGATGTTAGTAAAATGTTAATCAGATTATTATATTATTTCTACCATCCAGCAGTGTGAGATTCAGCAATAATAAAAGTAATAACTTCAGCGGAAAAAGAGAAAAGTATGCTAAGAGCAGTCCTAAACTTATGAAGTTTCATTTCTTGGCAAGTAAGTGAGAGTTATACAACAAACCCACACATAATTCTTCTAAATGAAGACTGAGAAAAGTCAAGCAAACATATAATTATATTTACAAAGTGAGCTCTTCCTCCAGGAGGCCTGCATGACACTGCAGCCATGTCTCTAGTGATTCCTGGCGAGTTCCAGCACATTTTGCAGGGACTCAACACCAGTATTGCTGGCTGATGGAAAATAGTGTTTGCCGTCATTGCAGTGAAGGGTGTGAGGTGAAGGTCACTGCTCATATGGTATTGAGGAAAGCAGGCATTGACCTCACCAAAAAGGGCAGGAGGGCTCACAGAGGATGAGGTGGAACGAGTGATCACCGTGATGCAGAACCCACGCCAGTTCAAGACGCCAGACTGGTTCTTGCATGGACAGAACGATGTGAAGGATGGCAACTACTACAGCCAGGTCCTGGCCAATGGCCTGGACAACAAGCTTTATGAAGACCTGTTATCAGCAGAAGAAAAGTCGGGGCCACAGAGGGCTGTGTCACTTCTGGGGTCTTCATGTTTGAGGCCAGCACACCAAGACCACAGACTGCAGGGATAGCGCCAGGGGTGTGTCCAAGAAGAAATAAATCTGTAGCGCTTGTCTGTTAATAAATAGCTTATACATCTGAAACAGAAAGTGATAGTCGAGACAAAAATGTACAATAGAGTAAAGATACTTCTTTCAATAAATAATGTTGGAAAAACTGGACAAATACATGCAAAAGAAAAAGAAACTAGACTATGTTTATATGCCATACACAAGAATGAGCTCAAGATGAATTAAAGATTTAAATATAAGACTTGAAACCATAAAAATTCATCAGGAAAACATAGGCAGTAAAAACCTGGACTTTTTGCGTAACAATATTATTTGATGATATATTCCCATGGGAAAGGGAGAAACAAGAAAAAAATCAATGGGAACAACAAAGGAAATCATCACCAAAACGAAGAGACAAGCCACTGAATGGGAGAACATGCAGAGTAGGTCAAAAGCACATTTGCATTTGTGGCCAGGTGAAACACAAGAGTTTATTTTTGTATTATTATTTAATGATTGTATTGTTTTCCATACAAACAGCTGTAAACCCACTTTTTCCCCATCCTCTATTGCTAATGACATATCTGATAAGGGGTGAACATTAAAAATATATAAAGAGCCCTGGCTGGTGTAGCTCAGTGGATTGAGCGCGGGCTGTGAACCAAAGAATCGTGGTTCGATTCCTGGTCAGGGCACATGCCTGGGTTTGGGCCAGTTCCCAGCAGGGGACACATGAGAGGCAACTGTACATATTGATATCTCTCTCCCTCTCTCCTTCCCCTACCCTCTAAAGATAAATAAATAAAAATCTTTTAAAAAATTGTAAAGAACTTAAAAACTCAACACCAAAAAAAAGTCAATGAAAAAATGGGCCAAGGACCTGAATAGACACTTCTCCAAAGTGGGCCTGCACAAGAGCATACAGGATCTGATCAAAGTTCCCATAGCCTTGAGTGGGCTTGCGTGAGCAGAATCGTGCTACGTTATATAGTTTTCTGGCTGGAAGTCAGCTTTGTTTTCCTCTAGTACTTACGCAGGTAGGGACTTCCTGCTGGGTGCCATGCTGGGGAACAAGGGCCACAACATGTACCACAGAAGGAGACAAGTGCCATGCATTGTGCCATGCAGAGACTTGTAAAGAGACATACACATTGCAGGATACATGGCTCACCTGCCCATGAATAAAGCATCCCCACAGCTCCGCACATTTTCTTCCATCTGCCAGTTCTTGACAGGCTGCATCACAAATATATACTTTGTGATATATATATATATATATATATATATATATATATATATATATATATATATGTGTGTGTGTGTGTGTGTGTGTGTGTGTGTGTGTGTGTGTGTGTGTATATGTATATGTATGTATATGTATATATGTGTATATATATGTATATATATATATCCTTTGTTCATAGTAACGTGTTTATAATAGACAAGATGTGGAAGCAGCCCAAGTGCCCATCAGTAGATGAGTGGATTAAAAAAAAGCTATGGTACATTCACACAATGGAATACTACTTGGCCTTACATAAAGAAAGATATTTTACCTTTTATGACAGCACGGAAGGACCTGAAGACTATTGTGCTAAGGTAGACAAGCCAGACAGAGAAAGACAAATACCATATGATCTCACTCATCTGTGGAATGTGATGAACAAAATAAACTAAGAAAATAGAACAGACTCAGAGATACAGAGAACAGACTGACAACTGTCAGAGAGGAGGGTGTTTTGGGGGTTGAGTGAAAAAGGTGAAGGGGTTAAGCAAACCCCCCCACAAAAGCTCATAGATAAGACAGCAGCAGGGTGATTACCAGAAGGAGAGGGGGGTGTGGGAGGTAGAAGAGTGCAAAGGGGGATAAATGGTGAAGGAAGGAGACTTCACCTGGGTGGCGAACACAATGGACAACCCCTTCCCCAGATTGTCGTTGTTCAGCAAGCTTCTAAAGATGCCATCACTTGATGAGGCCTTGTCCCACTCACAGAAATGTGGGCTGTAACTTCCACAGCTTACTCATGTTCCCTAAGACATAGCAGGACTAACCCTATCACGCCATGTATCCCTTTTATCTTAGTGGTAACCGGAAGCACCACTTCCAAACTATCCAGACTGTTCTCTCTGTATCTTCCCTAAAGGAGCCCAAACTGCCATCCTTCTGGGCCTGTCCATTATGCCCTCTGGGACACTGCTGGTACCATATGTATCATATTAACCCACAATCTTCTCTTGAAACTTTTCCTTCCTTTCCTAATTTACTTGAAAGGTGTTACTTCAGGGAACTCCCCTCTCCCTCCAAAGACTTGTCGAGTAGGGGTTGTTTTTCCTTTCTCTCTCTATTTCTGTTTTGCACTGAAACCTTCAGTTTATGAGTTCACTTCATTATTCATTAAGAAAGTTGAAACAATCAGGTGAGCACTGCCATATCTCCCAATCACATCCGCTAATGTAGTACATCTCTTTACAGTTACTAAGCTTTCCTCCTTGTTACAATAAAATACATAGTCCTGACAAAGGAGGAAAAACTAGCTAATTCATGGAGGAACGGAGCAGACAGACAACAGTATTGCAACGTATTTGAAAATAAGAATCCACAAAGCGGTAGCAGACACTGAAAAACCAGAAACCAGACAGTAAGAAGGAGATTTCAGGACACTAAGGTCCCGGGGAGCAGCGCGGGGGTCTGGGGGTCTGGGAAGCCAGCGCTGGGTGCCCAGAGCCCGGCACCCAGAGCCAGCCACCGGTCGGCCG
>PVKM010042935.1:0-12663 GCA_004027735.1 Carollia perspicillata
CAACACACTGGAAGGTATTAGATACTATGCTCGCAATCTCTTTAAAGGACAGATCTGACCTCAGCTTTAACCAGTGTGTTGTAGACATATGTTCCCTTGACTTCAGAGGCCTGCCCTGTCTGGCCTTTACTGACCATCACTACTCCTGAGTTGCTCTCACTCTTCCGCACACATTCTTACTACACTAGGCTTTTTTCAATCCCTTGAATGAACCTAGCTCCTTCCCACCTTGGACAGGCTGTTCTCTCTGCCTGGTATATTCCTTCTTTCTTCCTCACGTGGTTATCACCTTCATATCCTTTAGGTCTTATACCCCAAAAATGTGAAAACATTTATTTGCAAAGATATACACACTCCTATGCTCATTGCAGCATTATTCGTGGTGGCCAAGTCATGGGGACAACTGAAGAATCCCTCATTAGATGATTAGATAAAGAAGATGAGGTACATATATAAAATGGAATATTAGCCACTAGAAAAGATGAAATGCTGCTGTTTATGACGACATGGATGGATCTTGAAAGTATCATGCTAAGCAAAGTAAGTCAGACAGAAAAAGTCAAGAACCATATGATTTCACACACACGTGGATTATAAAACTGAAAGCAGCAAATGAACAAAGAAGAAAAACAAACAGAATCTCATAGACACAGATTACAGTGTGGTGATCACTAGAGGGAAACAAGGGTGGAGGTAGTAAAGGGTAAAAGGGGACTGATATATGGGGACAGAAGAAGATATGACTTTGGCGGGTAGGCACACAATGCAGTGTACAGACTACAGGTGATGTATCACAGAACTGTACACTCGAAACCTGTATAATTTGATGAACCGATGTTACCCCAATAAATTTAATATAAATAAAAAAATAAAATTTCACTCCTTGGTCATCTATGGTAAGCATCTCCAATTATTCCCTCTCTCAGGTATTGTTTATTTTCTTCCTAATATTTACTATATCTTACAATTATATTTATTTGATTAAATGATTCTTTTGTTTATTTTATTGGGGCTTTTTTATTTTTTGCTTATGTGCTTTTTCTGATCCATATGTTACTGGAATGTAAAGTCCACAAGGGCAGGGACCTCATCTTTCTTATTTATGATTATATCGCCATTGTCTAGAATTGTGTTGAATGAATGAATGAATGAATGAATGAAGGGGCTTTTGAGTGAAGCCTCATGAACAATCTCAGAAGGAGGTTGGAAGGAGAGGTAATGTCCTGGCAGAAAGCAAAGATCCTTGGCCAGTGCTGACAAACACCTCAGGTTACATACCATTCTGGGAGGTGAGATATGCATGAGGGGTTTCCAAAGACTTCCTCAGCTGTGGTGGGATAATTACCTTTAAAAGGGATGCTTTGACCAAAGTCTCCAGAGATTCCTTAGCTTAAGAAATAGATTGGGATTGTCTAAAAATTACAAATAAGAAAACTCCTGGAGGCTGTAAAGCATCTGTGTTACACATTTTAATTTAAAGTGATGATATTTAAATTTAGCAGGTCTTTATGACATTTTAGCCATGTGATAAAAGGCATAACTGAACAAAGACATGGGAAAAATATATTACATTTCAGGCCATAGAGTGAAGCAGAATTCTCAAAGTTACAGCAAGTAAAAACAGTTAAACAACATATAACAGGAAAGGAAATGCTCAAATCACAAGGAACCAAGGGAAAAAGAAAATGCTTAATAAATAGTCAACCCCACAGAAGGAGTCCAGACACTCCGAAACCCCTCCATTAGGCTGGCGATTATCAAAGGGGAGAGGGATGGAGCAATTCACCTCTTGATTTTTTCTTTGAATTTCATTTCTTAGATTTAGGATAGTAATCAGAGATACTTCACCTTAGACAGAATCTGTTTGGTGGATGACAGCCAAGACCCAGAGCCTCTCCTTCTCCCAGCTTCCAACCACTGTCCAACCTCTTCTCCAGATGCAAACTTCATAACCAACTTCTCAGCCATCCTTGGCCTTAAAAAACAGCCAACTCTGATTGTTGGCTTAGCTCCTTACTGATGACCAAACATGAGCTTTCAGATTGGTCAGAATTAGTCATCTGAGGGTTTAGGCCAAGCTCTCTTCTTCCAAGATGTACAGAAGCCATCCCAAGATAAGTGGGGTAAACCCTGGTTGCCATGAGAGCCACTGTGGTCCTAGAGAAGTGGACCTGATTCAGGTCCTTTTGGATCTGCATGCCTTGGGTTCTGCCCTTTCAGATGCCCATCTCTGTTAATTGCTGGACAACCACTTCCTGATCATGGAGGTGAAACTCATCAAGAAGATGGGCCGCTCCCTGACTAACCTCCACAGGCTGTGCGGGAGAGTACCTGTTCTAAAGGCTCACATACAAGTATGAGCCCGAGCCTCCAAGCCCAGCGGCCTTTGAGGGGCCGCTGGACCAAATAGAAACAATAAAGCTCTTTGCAGCAAAAATGAAACAAAAAAGGTCTTGGTGATCCGCCATTGAATGTGAGACACAAATCATAGGAGTATCTTCTGCCCTTGTATTTGAGTCATGATATCCACCACTAGGCAGCTTGTTCAACACCCAACCTGGTAGCAGCATGATCACATGTCTCCTCATGAGAGCCTGCATGAGAAAAGGCCTCTCTCAGAAGCTTCCTGTAGCATATCTTGACTCACATCATTGTTCCAATTTAAAAATCAAATAATAACAAAGAACTTTTGTGATTGCCAATTTTTTAGAATAAATTCAAATGACTGAGCACACAATTTAAACATTGCTCATGGCTGAACACTAGTCCACCTTCCTATATACCCTCTGTGACTTCCTTTTCTGACAAATAGCAAACCCTACTTATATTCATGTCAGACTAAACCTTATTTGCCCAGGTATATAGATTCCACCTCTCCATCCCAGGCTCTCCTCTATTTCTGCAACTCCTCACCCACACATTCCTCCAGCCTCAGTAACCTCCCATCTCACCCGAATTCCCCAGACACATGATATGCCCCTTTATTTATAAAACAGATACCTGTTTCCTCCTTGTAGATATTCATGACTCCCCTGTTCTATTAGATTTTAGGCCTCCCAAGAATAGAATATGAGTCAGATTTATTTTGACATTATAGGTTCCTGATACATAGGAGACACTCAGTAAGTACTTGCTAAATGAATGAATGAGGCAAAGAAATGGTCTGGTATTGCTTGTTTCTATCTAAAAAGAGCTAAAGATATTATTTTAAAAATCATTTTAAAAGTTTGGGGCAGGTAAATAATAAAGTGAGGTAGGGACAACCTTTTGTGCCAGAAAGCAAAGAAGCATTCATTGACTAATGGGGACATGTCAAAAGGACACAAGAACTTTCATGCCATCATGAAGAGGCCCCTTTTAGTAAATTCAGGACAATATAAGCATCAAAAAGAAGGATTATTGTAATTGATTACAATAATTTCATGTTGAATAAATAGTAGACAATCAATCTATAAGTATACATAAAAGAGAGGAAGAAAAAATGTGTCATTATGGAAGGTGACTATTAACACTAACTCTTTACCCCAAAAACTGATAAGAGGAAAAATTAGGTATTTCATTTACATTTTAAAAAAGTAACTGTAGATCATATGAAGTTGATAGGAGAAAGCTTTTTAAGGAAGAAAGGCTAGTGCCCTGGCAGGGTAGTTCAGTTGGTAGAAGCATCATTCCATAAATGGAAAAGTTGCTGGTTCGATTCCTTGTCAGGGCACATACCTAGTTGCAGGTTTGGTCCCTAGTCTGGGGTGTGTACAGAAGGTGAACAATTGATGTTTCTCACACACAGTGAGTTCTCTCTGTCTCTCTCAAATCAATAAACGTATTTTTTAAAGAGCTAGTTAAAATGTGGAAGAAATAATAGAATTAGAAAACTATCATTTAACCACCCCACCAAAAATAATTGATTCCAGCAAAAATCACCAGTGGATTCTAAAACCATTAAGCAAACTTTTCATGGAGAACTGAATATTCATAAGTTGTCAAAGAATTGCCCCACAGATTACCTGCTAATTACAAGGGAAATCTCATCTCTATGAAGAAGGTATCTGGCTGTCACCACTCTCGCATCACAAATAGCAGACACCCTGACATGATGAGATGCTATATGAAGCACACATGCTAAAAATGTTTAACCTGCATCCAAGCAAGCCTCTAGACCAAATTTCCAATTTATAGGAAATAGAGGGTGGAGGAAAAAGTTACAAGACACCATCAGGAAACAATCAGACAAATATGGAATGTAAAACCTTTCACATGACAATTTACTTGTGTCTTTAAATTGGTATTTAAAAGTTGCTAGGACCTCAGTTTGAGCTGAGTTCTGAGAGAGAAAGAAAGGGCTGGAATAAGGATGATAGAGAGAAACAAAGTCATTTTATATCAGCTTTAAATGCAGAGCTGTTTTCAAAATGCTACTTCACTGCTTGAGAAGCAGCTGTAAGATATAACTGCATTTTTTAAAAATTATAAATATCTTGCTTTTAGTCAGAATTTATGCCCAAAATGAAACTCTCTATTGTTTTATTGGATGTTTAAAAATAACTACACAATTTTATATTTTACATCATTAGATATTTATTTTTTAGAGTTTCATTCCAAATAATCTATTCTCCTATGAAACAAGTATTGATTTAGTCCTGTTATTTGAACCAGTGTGCAAATTAACAGGTAAATTGGATGTGATAATCCTGGCTTCACTATCTCTTACCTCAATCAGCTCGCTATTCACTGGGTACCTGGATAAATGCTAAAATCATCTCTGAGAATGATGTTCTGCTTGCTCAAGAATCACTTGCTAATAGGGTATTGATAATTTGATAATAAATTACATTTATACTTTTATGGCTTATGTGATTTCACATACATTTTCTCATTTGATAATTATAACAACCTTGTATAGTGCTCAGGTTGATCAGGTATTATTATCCCCACTGAACACACGTAGAAGCCAGAGATCAAATAAATGAGTGTGTCCAAAGCCAGGAGCTAATGAGAGGAAGAAGCAGGGGTTTCTGGCTCCATGTCTGGTGTTTCTCCTACCAAACAGCCTGCAACCCGCTCCAGTCAGCCATCCTGCAGCTGTGATTTCCAGTCCCTAGCTGGCCACTGACTAAGGCAACTACAAAGGTTGGGGTGTGGCATGGAGTCCCTGTGTAGGTATCCACATCAGTCACTTTCTGCAAGGCTCACTGTACCCTGTCTTGTGATTCTGGGACTCCATCAGAACTCTCTACTATGTTTAAATATACTTCATAGTTTAGTGATGAATCAATCATCTTCCTGAAGTGGAGTCTAGGTCTACATAAACCTCACAGACACCTTTTAAAAGCTTGTTCTTATTTAGCACTGGAAAAAGCAAATTAATTTTGTATATTCTTTCCCTGTAACATTTCACCATGCTTCTAAGTCACTTATTTTCAGAAGTCCCTCAAGTCCCTGTGTTAGAATGCAGTGCTCCAGCCAACTCCTTCCTCCCAGCACCAAAACATCAGAGTTTCTTTCCAGGCTTTTTCAGTGATCCCCCCCAATTAGGAAAAGCCCAGAACACCCATTAGATTGTCACTTCCTAGCAGATGTTTTCCAGCTGTTTCCAATGTCTTTCCATTAATGCTCTGCCATCTGCTGCTTTAATGGTGCCACAGTGGGGAATGGATGCTTTGGTGACTTGCTCTCTGAGTTGTAAAGGCCTGGACCATTGCCTCATCCTGGGAAAGTCTGGTCTGCATATTTGTCACATACCTCCAACTAGTTGCCACACTTATTCCACCTACTAACCAACCAACATGGAGCCTGTTGAGACATAAAGAACGTGAGCTCTCACTGTCATATCCAAGCCCGCACGGCTCTTCACTAACAGGCACACATCTCATTTCCAGCAGTTGCAAGTCCTGCTCTTGAGATGACACCTGACATCTTCTCACCCAATCAGTACTACTCCTTTTCACCTCAGTTTTTTTAACCAGTATGCCAATAGCACATCAGGACAGTAAGCATTTACGTGCCTTTTTTGTCACCATGCCTACTGCCTGGCATGGGGAAATGTTATGCTGATTTGATATTCTTTACAGCTGAATGAAGACAAATCCTGGTCCTCCAAGATCAGCATTCAGTTAGAGTCAACGTCTGCCAAGGAACAGCAGTAGCTGGTGCTGACTTTCAGGGCTGCACATCGGCGTGCGATCTATTTCCGTACACCCACTGAGGAGGGTACTTCTCCCTTCAGTTGTGTAAGCATGATGTCCAGCCCTTAGCCATCTTCTTCCAGTCTTCCACACTGGAAGAATTGTCTTGGGACATACATTAAATACACAAACAATAATGAAAACTGATGAGCAGAAAAAAGGTTTTAAGTAAATTTAAGACTTAGAGTTGGGCCGCACTCATAGGCATCCTGGGTTGCACGTGGCTCGAGGGCCAGGGGTTGGACATGGCCTGGTAGAGTAATGGAAGCTATTTTTCTGAAACCATCATTTTACTAGGTGTCAAAAAGTTTAACACCACTAGCTCATAATCCTTTCCGAAGACCCAATTGGATAGTTGTTGTTGGGACTTCCACAAACATCACAGTACAATCAGGAGAATATTACACATACTAATTACAATGTACCTATCTCTATACATGTATTTATATTTTTAATTCATTATTTTAAGATTGCAGTCCACCACATGATAACCTCATGTGTTATCTTCTAAGATAAAACAAGCTTTCTACGGCTCTCTTAAATGAGTTGGGATTTAAAGTATCTGTAGTGACGGTGACAAGCCAGATCCACAAGCGGAATGGTAACATTGTAAACCTGGGACTGAATGACCACATTAACATCATCCCTGCTGGCCTGTCATCTGACCTCATAACACTGACAACTTTGTCTTGAACAAACAGCCCCTTCCCATTCCAGCTCATATTTAACTGAAATTAACAAAAGTATCTATCTTTGATATGCCAATATCTTTGATATAAAATCCCAAAGAGCAACTCATGCTTTCCTTGGAGCAGTTATAATGTAGCAAACTGCAATTGCTGTGCTGAAGGTGAGAGGTTCACTCACTTCCCTGTTAGTCAATAAATGTATATAGTTGTTTTGCAGATGCTTAAAGAGTGTTCTCAACTTACAAAGCATGCTAGCATTTTATCAGGTGTGCTGGTCCCTGTAAGGGATGAAGACAAGGCCTTCAAAGAGCTTCTACTTAGCAAGGGACACAGACTGTAACAAGTAATTATAGTATAAGGCAGAATGGAATAAAAGAAGCAACAAACAGACATTGATAGTACATTGGGAACTGGAAAATACTTTATAGAAGAAGTGGTGTTTTCACTGGATCTTGATGGATGCACATGATTTTGACCATCAGACAAGAAATATAGTCACACTGAAAAGAAGTGTCTCTATAAATGAATCTACCAAACTCCACCATACTTCATATAATCACAGATATTTTGCACCCCTAAGAGTGTTTAAGTTTTCAATGTAGTTAATTGAAACCCTACTAAATGCAAATCAAAAGTTTCAGCCTTAATTGAGATATTTTGAAAATTGAACCCATTGCTTCAGGCAGGTGCTACATGAGATTCCATTAATATAGGTAATTAACATTAGCCTCTGCTTTAATTAACATGCACACTTTAATTAGCAAAGCATTAACCAACATTAAAAAATCCGATCTTCATGCATCACAAAAAACTGCAAAGTTATGACTACTATGTTATTTTTCTCCAAGGTTGTAAATCACAGAACAGCGATCATTTTTGAAGTACACACCATATTTAAAATATTAAACTAGGAGTAAAAATGAGTAAAAACCCCATTAAAATGAAAAGAATATTCTTTAGAAAATATAGGGCCAACCATTTTCAGATTTTAAATATTATGATCTTTCAGTGATCAGTTGGAGGACACAAGACTCTGACTGGAAAAATACCCTGCAGACTGTCCGTCACCTTCCTTATATATAATAAATGCCTATAACAAAGTTAGCATTATCAGTGTGACTACCTACCTCCTAACCTCTTCTTATCCTTCCCAGGGACCAAAGGAAGCATCGGCTGCAATGCCATTTAATGCTTGAGGTCTCAAACTAGCGGAAACTTCATTTTAAAACAGTCTGTGTTGTCTTGTTTTATAGTAAAGATTTAAATGACTTAGAATAGTCCTCTATTGACAACCTACCAAGTGGCTGGACCACCACCAATTAATTATTAAAGATGCATTTTTGGTAAAAACAAAATTGACTTTCATGTTCTTTCCTTACTCTAATCAATTAGATGTGCCAGTTTTCAAGTACTATTAATATTCTGTACCTTACTATTTTATCAAGTTTAATGAAAACAGCTTCATTATTATATGGAATAAATGGTACCCATGTAGTACACCGTTGAATTCTTTTGTTCGAAGACATGCTAAAATTATAGCAAAAAAAACCCCCAAAACTTGCAAGCCTTTAAAGCACAGATTTATAGAAAAAGTGATCATATCCTGATTAAGTATTAAAAACATTCATAATATTGCACAAAATTAGAACAACTGACACCCTACTGCATGTAAGGCAGTATTTTAGGCACAGAGAAACCTAAGTGACCATGATGAAAAATGTCCCTCATGAGCTTATATTCCACTCTGAAACTGAAAATGACAGAAATCACAGCCATTGTGGTGAATGTTGGTGCAACGAGAGAAAAAGAGAGCTGGCAGGCTGAACTCAGATGTGTAGACTCACTTGCTGTTTTAAGCAGCTATTAACATTGAAACTGCTTGCTCCCAGTGACCTCAAAGAGAGTTGGGCTTCTGTCCTGTTCCCACCATCCACTGGCCACTTCACCACAGCCTGTCACGTGGTCAGCATGAGTCAATATCTGAACCCCTTCTCAGCAGACAAATTGAGCAATGACTGTTTCTTGGGCCTGCAAAGCCACTTTCCATGCTGTTACAGTGAACTCCTTGGCTCTTTCTCCTACAGCAGATCAGGACCTGGGCTCCCAAGAGACCATGTGAGAGCCAGGCATTCTTCCTGGCTCAGTGTTGAGGGCAGTGCTCTGGAAACAGGTGCAAAGGTACCTCTCAATTCTGTTTAAATGCATTTGAGGAGCATTTATCAAATTCTCCCTCTATTCTGGAGATTATATTATGACAAAGTTCTTTATATAGGGTTGCCATATATCAGTATTACCCATGCTCTGCCCATTAAATTCACTTGGGTTTCATTCAGGAGAGGTTTAAACAAGAGAGACAGGGAGAAGCACAGAATTTTGATTCAGAAATGTGTCACAAACCCTCCCAAACATCCTTCCTGGTTTTTAAGTTCCAAGGACCTTCCTTAGCGAAGTCCCTCAGGATGCAAAAGTAGACCCGTAGCACCAAGCACTGCACTGTTAGTTTAACTGCATACACACATTTGAGACAAACTCCCAAAAGGGAGTGCTTGGTCCCCACTAACCTGATTATTCCTCTTCACTCTAGACTAATATTCCTCAGGCCACCAGCTCTGAAATCAGCTGAGGGGTTCACTAAAGGCAGACTCCGAGGCCCAGCTATGACCAAATGAGCCCTAGTTTCTGGGGTGGGTCAGGACGACCAGCAGTTCCAGGTGATGCTTATTCAGAGTGAAGCTGGAGGACCTTTGAGAGGGGGATCACAGTTCCCTATTTTCCATGTTAAAAGAAATAATGATAAAAGCATGCAAAATACTCCACACCTAACCTCCTAGCTTCCATATAGATTAATACTGGAGAAAAAATAAGTTTGGTGGGAGAAAGATTTATTAAAATAGAGTCACTTTGGATAATTAACAAAATGTGATGAGCAGCTAAAACTCACATAAAAATAGAAAGATTGATGTTCGCACCGAATATATTTTTATAATCATCCCTGTTGTAAATACTGTTTCATAAACCCATTTTAAGCTTGGAGTTTTCAAACACTTCTTTAAAAAACAAAGTTACCTTAGCTGGTAGAGTACTCTACTTTTATTAATGTTTTTCACCAATAGATAGCTGAATCTTTACTATGTTTCATGTCAACCAACTCCTTATAATTCTTAACTGAAATAACTAAAAGTGAAAGACTTACCTTGAGAGAAACAGATTTATCTTACAGGAGACAGATTTTACATACATTGACTTTTTTTAGACTTCTAAAATTATATTCCACATGACATGATCACCATAAATCTGAGAAAATATGATTCCACTCACCTACGTAGACAAAAAGGATAGACTCGCAAAAAGGCTTCCCCCAGTTTGACCTCAATCTCCCTTTTCAATCTCATCTCCCTGTACCTTCCACACAACCTTCTTCCCCAGGCCGTTTGTTTATTCATCACTGCCTCCTAAATAGAAGCACTTCCCACTCCTGTGCCTTTGGAAGCAACACTTCTCCTGCATAAAGCACTCTCTGACCTATTCTCTTACTTAGATAAAACCAAAAAGCCCCCTGAGGGCCAATGCAAACAACTCTTCATTTTCCCAATGTCAACACCAAGACCTCTGTTCTTCCACTGTGTGTCACTGACCACCTTGCACTGGTGAGATCTATCTGCTCAGGTGTTTAAGTCTTATTTTCCTCACTAAATCATGAGCTCCTTATAATCAAGGGATCTCCCAAAGCATTTAGAACTTGCTTCACACATCAGAGTTAATACGTGAAAACTTGATGCTGACATTTAAAAAGATTTACTACAGGTAGGGGAAGGGTTGTGAGGGGGATTGGGTGAAGGTACTCAAAATGTACAAATTCCAATTATAAGATAAATAATTCCTGGTAATATAGCATATAACATGATGACTATAGTTAACAAACTGTATTGTATGTTTAAAAGTTGCTAAAGAAGTAGGTCTTAAAATTCTCAACACAAAGAAAAAAATTTAAGTATATAAGGTGACGGATGTTAACTAATCTTAATGTTGTAATCATTTTGCAACATATAAATATGAGGTCTGTCCAGAAAAAGTGCAGCCATTGTTTTCTTTTTTCTTTTCCCTTATTATTGTTTAAGTACAGTTGTCTCTATTTTCACCCCACCTTGGCCCTCCCCCTAACCCATCCCCACCTCCCACCCTCATCCTACCCCCTTTTCGCTTTGCCCATGTGTCCTTTATACATGTTCCTTGATGGACCTTCCCCTATTTTCCCCTATTATCCCTCTCGCCCCTCCCCACTGGCAGCCATTGTTAATATAACGAGAATGGTTTGCAGAACATCAATATCACCTGGCAGCCAAGGAGAGTGGACTGGAATGCACATGTGTGGACAATGATGACTTCATGGTAAGAGTCAGCAAAGGCAGTAGAAGCTGGTGAGTGAGCATGCATACTGTGTGGTCACTGCATTCAAAATGACTGAGCAAATAGAGCAATAAGTTTGCATCAGATTTTGTGTTAAGCTTTAACACAAGCCTGTGGAAACTATTTGGATAATTCAGAAGGCCTCAGCTATGGGCAACTGGTGATTGGCAGCTTCATCATGATAATGCGCCAGCTCACGTATCATATCCTGTGCAGAGGTTTGTTTTTTTGACAAAACATCAAATCACCCATGTGACTCAGTCCCCCTACATCCCAGATTTGGCACCCTGAGACTTCTGGCTAGCTCTTCCCAAAACTAAAATCACCTTTGAAAGGGAAGAGATTTCAGACCATCAATGAGATTCAGGAAAATACAATGGGGCAGCTGATGGCAAATGGAAGAACTGTGTGAGGTCTCAAGGTACCTGCTTTGAAGAGAACTGAGGTGTCATTGTCCTATGTATAATGTTACCTGTAACTTGTATCTTCTTCAATAAATGTCTCTATTTTTCATAGTATGTGGCTGGATAACTTCTGGACAGACCACAAAGATCACATCATTATGCTGTATACCTTAAACTTACACAAAATTATATGCCAGTTATATAAGGGGGCTCAAAAAAACCCAGAATGATCTTCTGGAGGGTGGACCCCTTGTAGTACAGGTTTCCCCTGCTGGGTGAGTGTTCTAGGAACCCATCTGTACCAGCTGGTGGTGTTGTGAGGGCCTATGTTCAGCTTCAGTTTTCCGTTTGAAGACTGCATCACCTACATTTGCCCATTTCATGATGGGTGACTTATGAGTGCACCTGCCCACACGGTGCTGAGTGTTAAGCAGTTTTTGACCAAAACCAGCATGACCCCTGTGCCTCACCCTCCCTATTCACCCGATCTCACTCCAAGTGACATTTCTTTTTGAAAATGTAGCTTTTGAAAGCTACAAAATGAAAAAAACCCTCAAATGGGAAACATTTTGCCAGTGTGGAATAGGTGAAACAAAAAATGGCAGAAGCACTAAAAGGCATCTAGATGACAAGTTCAAAAACTGTTCTGAGCAAAGGAAAAAACTTCTCAACAGGTGTATTGTGTCAAATAAGAGTACTTGGAAGGTGACTGAAATTTAAACATATAAAAACAAATATACAATTTTTTATAAATAAATTCCAGTTTTGGGGGGTTCCCCTTCATATTTCAATGAAACTGAAAAAAACAAAGAATAGCTTTTAAAAATCAAATAAATAAAATTTATAATAAATACAATTTAAATACATAAAAATTTTACTTAAACCAATCTGCAACATTATGGAAAGCAGTATGGAGATACCTCAAAAAATTAAAAATGGATCTGCCTTTTGACATAGTGATCTCACTTCTGGCAATATATC
>PVKM010042936.1:0-12662 GCA_004027735.1 Carollia perspicillata
TGAAACACCTGGCAAGAAAAGGGAGCGAGCCAGCGGCTTGGAGACGGGTAGCTACCCCAACTCTGAGTTGCCGCAGGATTCCAAGTGAAATCCTTACACTCCCTCCTGATGTCCTTTCTTGCTCCCATTGAACTTAATGCAAGCAGATTTCCATCTGGTTGCTCTTCAAGCTGGTACTGGGAGCTTTGCTTATGACAGAGAATGTTGGGGACCTCGGCATGGAAGGCAATCGAGCAGGACCCATAGACCAGGTTAGAGATAAGAGAGAGTGAGGGAAGCCTAGAGAAGATCACAGCAGAGCCCTGCAATTCCTGCTTTATTCCTCATGCATCGTCCTTGATGAATAAACCTTTGTTCTAAAGGGATTTGCACTTGGTGGTCATTACTCTGGTCCCTCTTCAAGGCTTGAGAGTACCCAGGGCCTATCTTTAACAGTAATGTTAGCCTCAGGGTAGCTGGATACAGGGCCTGGTGAGTGGTCCCTGGAAGCCAGCTCCAGCATCAAGAACAGGTGTGTTGAGGAGTAGGTAATCACATCTGGGAAAGGATCCTGCAAGCCCTGTTCTCTGAGCTTCCAGAGAAAACTTCAGGGAATTTTTATTTTTCCATGGAAAGTGATTTTGTTGGTGCCCATGGCTGGGGTACAGTTCTGTGTGCTTCTTGTGTGTCCTGGGGTGGGGCCAGGCCTCTGCTGAGTATTCCTTCCTGATCCCAATAGCATCATATGTACATGATGATAAGGGCAAGGTTTTAGCATATGTCCCATGGTTAGGCACTGGGGTTTTTCTTTTTCTTTTTCATGAAGGGCTGCTAGCAAAGGCTGTCAGGCCATTTCCTCTAGCAGCTTTGATAATTGCATTTAGGAGAAACACTTAAGTGGTATGTTGAAGAGCTACAATTCTTTTAGAGGAGGTCCCATGGGGGTAGGCTCCTGACTCCAGCCTCTCACTGACAGGCTTTCTCTTCTTTCTCCATCCTGCAATTCAGTGTCACTGCCCAGAAGAGAGCCTGCAACACTTCCACCTGTGTAACCCATCGGCTGGCAGACTTGCTGAGCAGATCTGGGGGCGTGGTGAAGAGCGACTTCGTGCCCACCAACGTGGGCTCCGATGCCTTTGGTCGTCGCCGTAGAGACCTTCAGGCCTGAGCTGCTAACGACTCCGGGAAGGTGACTGCCCTTATACCGTTGCATGGGAGGGGAAGGGATTTGGAGGTTAACATCCACATTTTGAAGTCCACTGAACCTGGTAGGTCCTTCAGATCCTCCTCTCCAATTGCATTCTTCCTCCTGAGGTAGTTAGTGAGTTCCTTCAACAACTCAGCTCGAAGTGAGAGCACAAGGTCAGGCTGCAGAGATGCAATTTCATCTTTCTGAGAAGAGAAATAAACAACAACAAAAAATGCTCGCTGAATTCAGAAAAGGAGGACCTTGCAAACCTTAGCCAGGGCTACTCCTCGTTAATGAACTCAGGTTCAGAAAGCCCTCAACTCTCGATCCATGTTCACAGTGTCAGTCCAGAGGGCAGTGACCATGGCACTACTGCTAATGTTCATTGTGACTATTGGATTGCTTTTATTTCATTTGTTTTCAAAGCCTGCTTACATCTCATACCCATAATTTGTAAATGCTGTTTAGTTAAAGAAGCACTTCTGCACGTTCATGTTCTTTTCAGTAATAATTCTGTTTATTCCCTTTTTATTCTCCTAGTTCTCATTCTTCTTTTTCTTCTTCTTTTTTTAATTTTTTTTCTTCATCTCAGGTTACCATGAAGCTGAACTCACCACTCCTATTAATTTCTGTTGACAACAACTTGGTGAGAAGGCCCCATGGAAGATATACATGTTTGCATCCTAATAGATAACAAAAAACAGACAAACAGAAAAAACCACCCTTGTCAATCAAAAGGAATGAAATTGAATGCAAAACAAGCTAATTCCATATTTGTCGTGCATCCTTTTTATATTCGATTCCACGTGCAGTAACCGTGATGGCATCTCTCATCAGCTCATCGGGCAGCAAACTGGTCCTTTGGGGGGGCTGTCCTGTTGACCATGGTAGCTTTGCCAAACCGTAGGGGATGTGAATCACTGCCTCCTGTGGCCTCTGCGGTGATGCTATGCTCTGTTGTAACGGTGATGCTATGCCTTGTTGTCTGAGAACCTGACTGTGTAATTTGTTTAAGGAAATGTCAATATCGTGCCATTTGTGAACCTCATCAAGAGTAAAAACATATTTTGGATACACGTGTTTCAAGACCCCGGTGATTTATTTCAACTTCTTTTCCTATGTAATTATAATAATAGTTGACATTTTTTGAGTGCTTACTATATAGACAAGACAATGTTCTAAGATAGCACATTATACCTTTGAATTCGTTTAATCTTCATGACAACTTTATGGAGTAGATATTATTATTTCCACTTCACACCCAAGGGAACAGAGGCACAGAAAAGTGAAGTCCAAGGACACACAGACGAGGTGCTGGTTTCCAGGGCTTACTGTGGAAACTGCGGCACCGCAGGCCTCAGCGATGGCTCGTGATGTTTTCCAGGGAACCGTGAGCCGTTCATGGAAAAATTTACACATACAAGCAACCTAATTTTTATCTAATAAAATGGCTCCCTTCTACCCATTACTTTGTGCTACAGGGTGAATGTTTGTGTCCCTCTACCCCTCACCAAAATTTAGATGTTGAAACCTAATACTAAAGTGATGGTATAAGGATGGGGGAGAAATGGGGGGAGATTTTGGGAGGTGAGGAGATTGTGAGGGCAGTCCCCTTACACCAATGGGATTAGTGCCCTTAAAAATGAGGCCAGAGAGAATTCCTTCGTTTCTTCCACTGCTGTGTGAGGCTGTAGGGAGAACACGGCTGTGAATGAGGAAATGGGTCCCCACCAGACACTGCATCCACTGATGCCTTGATCGTGGATGTCCCACCCTCCAGAACAGTGAGAAATAAATATCTGTTGTTTATAGGCTATCCAGCTTGTGGTATTTTGTTATAGCAGCTCAAAAGGACTAAGATACTGACTTGGCTTCAGTGACCAATTTATGGTCAATGATATTACATCTATACACCATCTATTCCCCTTGACCTATGTATTATTACATCAATATATCCGTACCTATTTCCCCATGTATCCTAAATGGAAAATACTCTTTAAGCATAACCATAATCTCCCTGGCTAGTGTGGCTCAGTGGATTGAGCTCCAGCCTGTGAACCTCAGGCTTGCTGGTTCCATTCCCAGTCAGGGCACATGTCTGGATTGTGGACCATGACCCCAGTAGGGGGCGTGCAAGAGGCAACTACACACTGATGTTTCTCTCCCTCTCTTTCTCCCTTCCCCTCTGTCTAAAAATAAAATAAATAAAAATATTAAAAAAAAAATAAACATAATCCCATTTAACAGCTAAAGTAAATTAATAGTAATTTCTTAGTTGTTTAATGTCTCACATTATGGTTCCAGTTCCTCAATTATATATGCATGTGTATTATACATATATGCTATATAAAATACACTTATATATATATAAGTGTATATATATATACACACACTATATATAGTGTATATATATACACACACTATATATACACTTATATATGCACATATATATATATACACAAGTGTGTGTATATATATACACACTATATATACACTTATACATATATATACACTTATACACCAGAGCTCAAATTAGGTCTTCACATTGCTGCTGGTTGACATGTTTTAGGTCTCCTGTAATCTAGAGGCTCTCCCTCCATCTTTTTTGCCCCCTCCTGCAATTTACTTGTTGGAGAAACTAGGTTATTTGTCCGACAGATTTTCTCAATTCTGAATTTTGGTGGCGACATCCCTGTGGTAAAGAGTATAACGTGTTCCCTTACCTTCTGTTTTTCTTGTGAGTCAGATCTCTAGTGAGAGAGGGGAAAGGGAAGTGGGAGAGGAGTTCAGGCAGGTGGTAACGGAGGACTGAACGTGGAGAACTTTGTAGGGTGTAGGGAAGACTGGCTTTCTATCTTACTGATATTCTATATTCGGTGCGATGGCATCCTCATACTTTGGTTCTGTAGGTACTGTTTCCTTGAGTTATTTGAATATATATAAAATAGCTGATTTAGAATTTTTTGTCTAATAAGTTCAATGTCTGTGCTTCCTGAAGAACGATTTCTATTAACTGCCTCTCTTGTGCACATAGACTATCTTTCTCATTTCTTTGCATGTCTCAATTTTTTTTGAAAACTGGACATTTTTAAATATAATATGGAAACTTTGGAAATTGTATTGCTTTCTACCACCAACTCTAGGATACATAATTGTTGTTTTCTGTTGTAGTTGTTGTTGCTTGTTTGCTTAGTGACTTCTCTGGATTAAATTTTTAAAGTCTTTATTTGTCATGTAGCCACTGAAGTCTCTGCTTGGTTAACTTAGTGGTCAGTTAATAACTGAACAAATATTTCTTTACTATGTAGAATCAATAAGTCTCTCAGTCTTTTTAAAATATATTTTATTGATTATACTATTACAGTTGTCCCATTTCCCCCTCTTTACTCCCCTCCACCTTGTACACTCGCTCCCACCCACATTCCCCCCATTTAGTTCATGTCCATGTGTCATACTTATAAGTTCTTGGCTTCTACATTTCCCATATTATTCCTACCCTCTGCCTGTCTATATTCTAGCTACCATCTATGCTACTTATTCTCCATACCTTTTCCCCCTCTGTGCTCCTCCCGCTCCCCTGTTGATAACCCTCCATGGGTTCTCCACTTCCTGTTCTAGTTGTTTGCTTAGTTTGTTTTTGTTTTTGTTTTAGATGTAGTTGTTAATTATTTTGAGTTTGCTATCATTTTATTGTACAAGTTTTTTATCTTCTTTTTCCTAGATAAGTCCCTTTAATATTTCATATAATAAGGGCTTGGTGATGATGAACTTTAACTTGACCTTATCTGAGAAGCACGTTATCTGCCCTTCCATTCTAAATGAAAGCTTTCCTGGATAGAGCAGTCTTGGATGTAGGTCCTTGCCTTTCAGGACTTGGAATACTTCTTTCCAGCCCCTTCTTGCCTGCAAGGTCTTGTCTGAGAAATCAGCTGACAGTCTGAAGGGGACAGTTACCTACAACTCCTATGTAGGTAACTGTCCCATTATCTCTTGCTGCTTCTAGAATTCTCTCCTTCAATCTAATCTTGGCTAATGTAATTATGATATGCCTTGGTGTGTTCCTCCTTGGGTCCACCTTCTTTGGGACTCTCTGAGCCTCCTGAACTTCCTAGAAGTCTATTTCCTTTGCCAGATTGGGGAAGTTCTCATTTATTATTTGTTCAGATAACTTTTCCACTTGTTGCTCTTCCTCTTCTCCTTCCGGTACCCTTATAATTCATATGTTGGGATGTTTAAAGATGTCCTGGAGGTTCCTCATTTTTTTGAATTCTGGTTTCTTCATTCTTTTCTGATTGGATGTTTCTTTCTTCCTTCTGGTGCACACTGTTGATTTGAGTCCCAGTTTCCTTCCCATCATTATTGGTTCTCTGTACATTATCCTTTATTTCACTTAGTGTAGCCTTCATTTTTTCATCTAATTTGCGACCAAATGCAACCAATTCTGTGAGCATCCTGATTACCAGTGTTTTGAACTGTGCATCTGATAGGTTGGCTATCTCTTCATCACTTAGTTGTATTTTTTCTGGAGCTTTGATCTGTTCTTTCCTTCAAGCCATTTTTTTTTGGTCTGGTAAGCTTGTTACGTATTGGGGGCAGAGCCTGAGGTGTTCACCAGGGCGGGACAGCCTTGTTGCTGTGTTGTGATGTTGTATGTGGGGGAGGGGTCTGAGAAGGAACAATGGTGCCTGCTCTGCTCTCTGCCAGATTTCTGCCACTTCCCCCACTTCCTGAAAGCACACTGGGCCCTTCTGGTGCTGGTTCCCAGGTGGGTGGGCTTGTGTATGTTCTAGGACCCTGTGGGTCCCTCCAATGACCTCTCCTGTGAGGCTGGGAGTTTCTCCATGCACCTCAACCCCCACAAGTGTTTTCAGGCTTTATTTCCCCATGCTGGGGCCCTGGGTTGCGTGGTCTGTCTCGCTCCCCAGTTTCACCTGTTTTATCTGTGTGTGAATGTGGGACTGGATGTGCCACACCCCTTTATAATCTGCCACCTCACTGGGTCTGCCAGTTGCTGCTTTGTGCACCCAGGACCCACCAGCTGCCCTGCTGTGAGCCCTCTGGGTCCTGGCTCCCTGACTCTGCCCCTCCTACCAGTCTGGATGAATGTGTCTACTTTAACTCCTTGGTTGTCAGACTTTCATACAGTTCAATGTTCTGTCAGTACTGATTGTTCTTTTGTTTTTAAAATGTTGTCCTTATTTTGGTTGTGCGAGGAGGCACAGTGTGTCTACCTACGCCTCCATCTTAGCTGGAGGTTTCAAGACTCTCTGTCTTTACCAAGGGGATCTGCATGCACATTGGGACACACCTTCAACACTCAACCAAGTAGTTAATAGCTCTGCCATAGTTTCGACTTCCTGCTTGCAGACAGCCTCAAGGCCAGATTTTTCCCATGCATGCCTGCAGCTCCATGCATGTACATGCTCTTCTATATTCCCAGAAATATGTGAGAGCTTTTGAACTTCTTATAGACATCACATTCCCCAGATTGTCCTTTAAATATTTTTGGTTAGTCTATTATTTACTCCAGGTATTATCTGTTAGTTCAGGCATTTGTGAATTTATGTAAATGCCCATTGGTGTTTTCAACAAATGCTCCCAAACAAAAGGCTTTTTGCACTGGTCAAGCTCCACATCAGATCAGAGAAAGACAGCATTGCAAATGGTGTCTTCCAAAGGAATGAGGCTTTGAAGGAGGGCCACCCTCGTTTGCTAGATTGATGGGTTTTCCCATGAAGCGGGGCTTTTAGTGTTCAGAGCTACCACAGGGTTGGAGAGCAGGGCATGGGACTAAGACAAGTGAAAATACCACAAAGCTCTCTGTTATTTCTGCAATTCAACCATCCGTTGAATGGTTGTGTCTTTAATTGCTGAAAGCCTTTGGTTAGCTGCTAGAATTTTTAAAAAGCAAATTTTGACAAATTTTGTTACTCCTTTCATTGCTTTTATAGAGGAGAAAATTTCTGAAGATCCTTACTCCACTATTTTCACTGAAAAAACTCCTTTTGCTTTCATTCATGAAGGATATTTTCACTGGATATAAAATTATAGGTTGACAGTTTGTTCTTTTAGCATTTTAAAGATCCTGTTTCATTCTCTTCTGATGTCTGTGATTTCTTGGTAGAAATCTGCATAAATTTAAACCTTTGTTCTTCTATACGTAATACATTGTTTTTCTCTGGGCATAATTTTCTTGGAATTTTTTTTTCTGATTTAGATTCTCTGAAACGAAATCTATAAATCTATGTTTTCTGTTAACTTTGAGAAGTTTTTAATTTTTGTGTGCCAATATTTTCCTTTCCTTTTGGGTCTCCAGTGACAAATGTTAGGCCTTTTAATATTGTCCGTTAATTTTATTATGTTCAGTTTTAAAATTTTGTTTCACTGTTCTTCAGATTATATAATTTTAATTGATTCATCTTCAAGTTCAATGATTCTTTTCTATCACTGACATTCTTTTATTGATCCCACTCAGTGGAATTTTTTGTTTTGGATATTATATTTTTCAATTTTAAAGTTTCTGTTTTGTTCTTTTTTATAGTCTTTATTTCTCCGTCATCAAATGCTCCCTCTCTATTGATTGAAAGACTGTTCACTGTTACCTCATAGAATATGCTGTTCATGGGTTTGGGTTTGAGAAATTTATGTTACCCTTGGACAGAGCATCAAAAGATGAGAGTGAGAAAAGAAATTCCTCACACTCTTTGGCACCCAAGAGCCTCCTTAGACAGTGCCTTTTGTCAGAGAGACAGGTCTCAGTTGCCCACACTGCTGCCATCATTGTGACAGTGCCCCATGACCCTGGGTGGCAGTGGAACAGAACCAGGACAAAAAGAAGAAAATAAACAATGGTGATTCTGGCTTGAAGTGCCTCCTCTTTTTGTTCTTCTGGCCAGAGAGAGGACGATTCTCTCAGGGATTTTGTTATCTGTGACCACTGCACAGTTCCATGACAGAGGGAGACCACCTTTGGGTTAAATTTAGAAGACAAAAGAAAAAATACCCCAGAAATTTACTGGCAATAATTTTACTGGAAATAATTTTTATTATTTTCCACCTCCCTTGGTGCACTTGCTGTTGCTTACTTTTAAGATCCTTTTTGTATTTTGTCTGGAGATTTTAGTTTAAATCAGTGTGAAAGACAAATTGTAGTGGGCTTTCTTCACCTTGGCCGGCATACCTATTGGCCATAATACAATTAAGAGCAGATAACTATAAAAATTTTTATACCTGAAATTATATAAGATTTTAAACAAGTTTGGATTTAGAGAGAAATCATAATAGAAAATTTAAAATATCTACAATTAAATGATAATGAAAATAGCTCATGACAGAATTTGGAGGTGTGGTAAAAGTGATAATTTTAGGAAATTATATAGCCTGATATTAACATCATATAGAGAAAATGATATAACCCTATATTAACATTATATATAGAAAAAAAGGAAAAATGGCTAAAACTTAAACTAAAAATTAAGGTGTTTAATTAGACAAATTAGAAAAGAAAAATGCAGAAAACTTGCAGAATCTGAAATGAGATAATAAAGATTAGAAACAGAAATTAACTATAAGATGCAGTTATTGGGTTGGCCACAATATCGGTATGGGTTTTTTCCATAAAATAAAAGACACATTTTTCATTTTCACCAATAACTTTATCGATTTGGGTATTTTTGAGAACGTTGGCTATCTCCCACCTGCTATAATGTTGATCGTTCCCAATTAATGCCTTGATTTGGTCACTATCAACTTCAACTGGTCTACCCGAACCTGTAGCATCGTCCAGCGAGAAGTCTCCAGCACGAAACTTCACAACTTTTGACACGTTTGATCAGTCACAGCACCTTCTCCACACTCTGCACAAATCTTTTTTGTGTGTTTCAGTTGCATTTTTACCTTTCTCGAAATAATAGAGCATACTGTGCTGAAAATGTTGCGTATTTTTCCATCTTCAATATTAAAATGGCTGCACAAAAATTCACCAACTTTGATACATTTTGAAAAAATGCACACCTGACATCTGTCACAATAGAACTTAATACAACGGTTTCAAATGAAGTTAGAGACAACTAAGTGCTACTAGAGTCATCGTACGGAAGAGACGAAGTGAAACTTTTGATCAACTCACTATATCAAGGAGAATCAACAAAGCCAAAATTTTGTTTTTTGAAAAGACTAATAAAATTGCAAATCTCTAGTGAGGTTTAGCAGGAAAGAAAAAGAGCAGATGCAAATAATATAAAGGAAAAATAGAGAACATATCAATATATAAAGCAGAGATGAAATGTTAGTAAAGGATATTACAGCTACCCTTATGCCAATAGTTTTTATGATTTAGATAAAATGGAAAACTTCCTAGCGAATATGAGACCTATTAAAATTAACTTGAGTAGGAAGGGAATCTTGGATAACTTACATAACTTATATAACTATAATATATTGAATTCGTTTTTGTAAAATCTGATCACAGTGACAACGTAGACCTGTTGGATTTACAGATGAATTTTCATTCTCATTTCTTAGCTCCCAGAATGATGATCTAAGGACCTAAAAACTTTTCAAAGGCCCACGAAGATATTTGAGTTTCCGAAGTATGTTACTGATTTCAAAATATGAAAATGGTAAAACAGATTAAAAAATGTTTATTTAAATATCTACATGTCCATTGGTCTACTCAAGCTCAACTCTTATGTAGTTGTATATAAATTATATCTAATGTGGAATATGGGTGCTTTTTACTATGATGTGGGGTAAGGATGTCAAAAATAAAAGTAGGGGCCCAGCAGCATTTTAAATACCCTCTCCCCCGTCCCTCCCTCTGGGTGCAAAATAGCCTCTGGTCCACCAGAGGGCGCACCAAGTAGGCTCTTAAACTTGCTTTGCCTGAATTCTCTCCTCGCAGTTGGTCCCAGCCCAGGATTCACCTCTGTTCTCGGTGCGCGAGCCTTGGTTTGCTGGCTTGTAAATTTGGGATAATGACTTCTCCTTCACAGAGGTAAACCAATATCTCACCAAAGGCACTTAGGGTTCTGGGGGCCGGAAACTTCTTGCCTGAGGGGCCTTGACTGAGACAGCCCCGGACTGAGAAAAGGGCAGCCCCTTAAGACTCACTCATCTCCTGGATTTCCCTCAAAGGACAAAGGGTGGGGCAGAGTTGGAGGAATGGTGGGAGTGGGGAGGCACTAAAGGCATGAACCGGGAGCTCACATTTTGACACTGAGCCTGTCTTTCCTCACTAAGATTTACAGTTTCCAAGCTGCTCTCTGAGTTCAGAGGAGGCTTAGCGATCTCTCTGTTGGAATTGGGGTGGGGGGTAGGTGAAGAAGACAAAATTGGGAAGTTTTATGGAGGAATTAGTCTTGAATCAAGTGTCAAATGGCTGGTAGGTTTTTTTAATTAAAAATTTAAATAACTTCTTTTTCTAATTATAAAATAAAACACTCACTGTAGAAAATACAGGAAAGGCCCCTCACCTCCCCACCCCCCAACAAGGCAGAAGTGTGTTTCTTAGTTATTTCACCATCCAGAGAAATCTACCAGTAATATTTTGGTAAGTGATCTTTCCTTTATGTCTTATGCACATATTTATAAAAATATAAAACTACTTAGAAACTGCCTTGTTTTCAGTGTACATTTTCTATGTCATCATGTTCTTCCATTGCATAATTTATGTCCACTTCACATCCTCTTGAATAAATGTGTCAGTTTATTTAATCAATCCCTTCTATATATGTAAATTGTTTCCAGATTTTTATTGTTATAAAAATGCTGTAATAATCATCTTTGGAGCTAAATTTTGCAAAAGATTTATATTTATTTCCTTGTGCGTGGATACGATCCGGGATCACCTTAATTTAATTTTAGTCTAATGTGATGTCATTTTTTCTTCTTTCTAAGAGTGGGATTGTAAGAGTCAAAGAGTAAATGCACGTATAATTTTGCTAGATAGAGGCAATATAGCATTTTCCATTCTCATCAACCACGTGTGGAGGAGTTCTTGTTACCGTCAGCCTCACCCACTGAATGTACTGTCCAATTTCCGGCTGACCAGACATGGGGGGAGAAAAATCCACATAAGCAACAGATGACAGCCCAGAGGTTCCAATACAGGAGCAATGAATTGGAAGAGAAGTTCCAGCTCAATGTGGGGAGACACTTTCTGACAGCCAGAGCTGTCTGATGATAGCCTGGGCTTCTGAGAAAGTGCTGGGCTTCCCGTCACTGGAGTTGCTCAAGGACAGGCCGGACACCCATTCAACAGAGTGTGGTACAGAGCTGGTTTTAGCAACTTTGCATCTGGACCAGGGACTGTTAAGGCCTGCAGAAAAATGCACAACCGTACTGACTGATTGCCTCATTTGAAATTTATGAATTAAGACCACGAACCTTAATTAGGCCTTTCTGGCTGCCAGGATATCATATGTCCTTAGTCCATTCACTTTCTCATTTACTTCCAGGTCATTATTCACACCTTCTCCTTAGAACCCCCACACTCCGCCACCCTCCTTACTCTCAGCTCCAGACCTTGCTTCCTACTTTGCTGATAAAATGACATCAGTCCAAAGAGAGTCTCCACCCAAACCCCTCTGCCCCAGCTGGCATTTGCTCTCAGGTACGCTCCTCCCCCTAGCAGCCATAGATGGACCTTCCATGCTCTTGGGAAAGCCATTTCTTTCCAGTGTGCACAGGACCCCATCCCCTTTGCAGCCCTCAGGGGCCTCGCTCCAGCTATTGCCTGTCTGTGTCTGGCCTCGTTCCTCCACCACCTCCCTAGTCTGGTTGCTCTGGCTCAGAGACACCAGGCACGCTCCTGCCTTGGAGCCTTTACTTTGTTTCCTTTTCTTGGAAAGCTGCTCACAGATAACCATTTGCACGGCACACGACCCCCGTGCCTCCATTTTACAGGGACTGGATTCAGAAACAAACACACACACCGCAGGCTCTTTACAGGAGGCATCTACAACGTAAGAATACACAAAGGGAAAGAGGGAAAGAATGAACAAGTTACCATGCAAACAGTAACCAAAATGATGAGAGTGCTGTATTAACTTTGAATAAAAATGACTTTAAGGCAAAAAGGATCAGAGAGATATTAATGGCCATCTTATAATAAAAAAATTAAAATTTGCCGACAGGATGTAAGAATTCTAAATATATATGCACCTGATAATACACCCTCAAAACACATAAAGAATAAATGCATGATTATAATGAGGCATTTCCACACACCTCTCGAATCTCCTGGTGTGGGAATGGTCTATCTACATCTCTCTTTAATATGAGACTATGAGTATCCCAGGGTCAGAGGCTCCCTTGATCATGGCTGTGTCCCAAGCGATGGGCACAGTGCCAGGCCCGGGCTGGCCTTCATTCATTGTTTTCTGGACTAAACTTCCTCCAGCAATAGAGAGGTCACTGTCTTCTGAAGCAGCACATTCTTTATTTGGGAATGCTCTTACTCTGAGAAAGTCTTACTTTTCTGGATGAAAATTCA